>CM017567.1:37921834-38044334 GCA_007844125.1 Sinonovacula constricta
TTTTTATTACTTTAAATAATAAAACATTGTAAGATATAAATAAAATATTGAAATTACAGCGAAGTTAAAGAGAAATAATATTGAGGTCACTGCACTTGAGTTTAAACAATTGTGTGTAATCTTACGTTACCAGGCCCGGGATTTTCTTGAATTTGTCAGCTTCAAAGACTTCTTAATCTAAAACATTCGCTCAGTTGAGCAGTTTTTCGTTACGACATTCTGAACATAACTCAATTCATTTTACAACATGAAGCTCAAAGCAATATCGACTTCAGTCAGTTTTATTAAAAAGTAATTTGATTGTCAACTTACAGTTCATTTTTTTGAAAAATACAATCACAACATGTGTAATCGGATGTTGTATCATATATCTTTCACTACCTTGAGAATCAACCTTTTAATATTTGTAAATCATCTTTCGATTTTCTTTAAACTATTTATTTTTTATTTAAATTATGTATTTTAATGGGTTCATCATTGTGTAAATACTGCCGATATAAAGTTATCATTACCATACATTATCATTTTTGTAATATATCGTTATAAAAATGATGAATGGAAGAATATTTTATTACTTTGAAATAATTTAAATTCGTATTTCAGATATATATAACACATTCTTGTATTATTGTAAGCATGACTTTAAAAATTTTATATTATAACATATAATATTGTATATCTTTCATTTGTTAATTACACTGTTTTATGTTTTCAAAATGAAAGAGAAAAGTACTGTTGTTAAGTAATTTTTAAAATGTTTACGCTTGAATGTTACTATACTTGACTATATTTGCATGTTATTATAGTGTATAATACTATTCTTTACATGTTGTTTTCATTTTAGCAAATATAATATTAACATACGTGCTTAGTTTCCCCAGACACTTGACAAGACATACTAATCAGAAGGTCTCGCCCTTACATGAAGAGTCATTCCTAAATTTTAACTCAATGGAAACACTGTTCCAGAAGGGGATTGGACAAGGTCATGTGTCAATGTTTACTTTGCCTTTTAAAATAACATCTCACATCTTTTAATAAAGAATGTGTAGAAAATCAGTAAGACGTAATATAACAGAAATTACGTATCGATTGAGAATTGTAATTTTTAGTACACATGCTACTTGCGATGCACACGTCTAAATCTTGCTTATGTCATTTAAAAACTATCTATTCATTACTGCATTTGCACAATGACAGTATACACTGCATGTCATTTTTTACACTATAACAATAGTATGCCATTCAAATATCGTATTTACCTGGCGTCAACTACTCGCCAATACACAGCTAAACTTAGTTTAAAAATACACCATCGCGACTGTCGAGTCTTTGAAACGCACATTATTAAATGTGTTTTATACGTCACAATAAAACTGTATGAGACAGGCATGAAGTCCTAAGGCTTCATAATTATCTAAGTTGTGATGTGCGGGAAGAATGTAAAGTCCGGTTTAAGGGTCAACGTCTATGCGATATTGTATAGGCTTCATTTTTTTCAGGTGTATTCGCAATGGGCAAATGATTTTGTTTATATATGTCCAGAATGGACATATTTCTGGGTCCCTAAACAATAAATATGATTTAAATATTTAGACAGCCCACCACTTATAAACGGCGAATGCTTGTAGTACAAAAACATAATATACGTGTATATATGGCGGGAACCGAATGCTTTTAATGTTCTTTCAAAGTCTTGATGTTATTTGAATTACTATAAAAGGAAACATCCTTAATAAGGCATATACAAAACAATGACATTTTATGGAAATTTGAATTCATGTTAAAGAGACATATTATAGGTGACCCTTCATTAGTACAATATAAATGTGTTTCGCTATTGGCCCCATGTCAATGCACAATTACCGGCATGATCCTGTAAAGTTTTAAACCATTTTTTAGCTATTTCAACACTCATGGAATATCAATATATTAAGATGTGGCCACAAGCAAGAGAATTTGTCCTATTAAATCTAATTTGTTTTCCTGATTTTTAATTTGCCACTATATATGTATGTATAATTTTCTGTTTTAAAATTTTAAACACTAAATTATAAATTTTAAAGACTTTTGGTATGCTTTATTGTTGTACTTTCAATTTAGAAAGTAAAATATAAGTGCTCTTTCAGCTATGCTATTACTTGCATGAAATAGAGCATTACCACGATTATGTAATCTACCATCTTTCAAGTGCTCTCAAACTATTTAGCATGTGGTAATATAGTATTAGTGTATTATTTTAAACATTCATAATGTTACCATTAAGTCATTTAGAATAATACTATGTACGTTTTAGGAGACACAATTATCATATTCTCTATTGTCTGTATCATATTTGTATATGTATTATGGTGCCGGATGCCTTACATGTATATTATATCAATACACATACTAAATTGTATTATGCTGCCATATCTATTAAACATTTTAGCCACTTGTGTATTGCGTTGGTATATTAACTTTTGCAGTTTACATAATTTAGAATTTTAATGATGTTGGGCGATGAATTTTGTCAAATGTCTCAAAGTTACCAAACCGAAATGTGTTTTTGAGCTTACGTTTTGTTAAATCGTATGTTTGATATAAGAAACAATATCAGTTTTATATTTAACAGAGAAAGCCAATTTTAAGATGTTGAATTTACATAGAAATTGTCGTTGAATAAACAGAAACAACAACCCAAACACCTTTGTGTAAAAGAGAATAAGCCATAAACGTCATATGCAACAATGAACATTCGATTACTAAAGCGCCTTTTCTTCTGACACAAAATGTTCTACGTTAAGTGTGGTACTCTTAACCGATATCGTTTTTTAAAAGCCTGAAAATTGTTTGACAACTAAATAAGTATTCAACTTATTTGCAGGCTTAAAACATCCGCAACATAAGCCAATTGCAGATATCGGTTTTAAATAAAAAGTATCAATTTGCTTGCGTCCTTATTTAAAAGTTGTGAATATAGGACACATTTAAACTTTAAACAGATAAATCAAGCAAATACTTCTCCGGTCTGTCGAGCGTATGGAATATTCAACTCCGTCCATACAGAGGCGCACATGGCTCATTTAAATGTGGAATACCGAAGTCGTAGTAACTGTCATAGATTTAAAATATTCATTTCTGTAAAGCTTAACACCAAGTTCTAGGAAATCATTTGTCCAGTTTGAAACATTGCCGCCAGCTTCAGTCACGGCCACGTATCACAAACAAGAAACGTGGCCATGCCAGGAAACCAGGTTTTCAACGATTTAAGAATTTAACACAAATTATTGAGAGCAAACTATTTTTTCGTTTTATAGTTACAGTAACCTTGACCCTGACCCGACTTTCCCCAAATCAATTCGCAAGCTATGTCCTCATGCAAGCTTGTTATATCCAAGGTTTCAGCAAGATCGGTTTAGTCTAACTGACTTTATTGACAGGATGTTTTTCCCCTAATTTTAGTTACAGTGACTCTGACTTTAGTCGGACTGGCCACAAATCCAATCCATAGTTAGGTCTTCATGTAAGCTTGCTATGTCCAAAGTTTCAGCAAGATTGTAATCCAAACTAAAGTTATTGACCTGAAACTGTTTGTATATTTTAGTAGCAGTGACCTTGACCTTAACCCAACTGGCCCCATGTCCAATCACAAGCTAGGTCGTCATGGAAGCTTGCTATATCCAAAGTTTCATCAAGATAAGCTTACTAAAACTAAAGTTATGGACCAGAAACTGTTTGTCTATTTTCATAACAGTGACATTGACCTTGATTCAGCTGGTCTTAAATCCAATTGCAAGCTAAGTCTTCATGCAAACTGAAGTTACTGACCGGAAACGCTCCTGTTTGACGCCGCCCGCAAGCCTGCCCGCCCGCCCACTCTCCCGCCCACACTCTCCCGCCCACTCTCCCGCCCGCTCTTCCATTCCGCTTCCGTTGTTTCCATTTCGTTTTGTTCGCTTCCAGCGCTGCATTTCAAACGCTTCCAGTGTTTCTACCGTTTCTTCCGTTTCTATCGTTTCAAGCGTTCCATTTCGCTCCGTTGCGGTTTTGATTAAAAAAATTCGTTTAATAAATTTCTAAATGTAAAGTACTTCCGGTGTGTTTGCTAAATGACGAAAGAAGTAAACATTCTAGGGAGAGGAAAAAGTTTTCCATCACATATAATGGCCTCGGCAGTAGATTGTTTGCGACGAGGATATTCAGTGTCAGCCACCCGGAGGGAAATTGCAGACAAAAATTCCCTAAACAAACCAGCGCCTGCACATAATCCTCAAAATTCAGGAAGTGCAGTATTGAGAAGATGCCTTAATTAAAATTACAGCTCTCTTAACCGTTTAAGAAGAAATATAACTTTTTGATCCAAACATAGAACAAAATTTATATTGTGGTAATTTCGTACGACTTAAATACCATCGAAGTTTTAATTGTTTAACGAGAAATCTTGCGTTAATTATTTTGATTGGATGTAAGTTATTTTGACGAATTTGCCTGACCTACTTGTCTTCTTCGCCAGACGTCATATCCCGGAATAAACAAACCAGAAATAACTTTCAAATATTGTCCACACAAACCCAGTATACTAAAAAGTAACTTCTCTGTGACGTGTTAATCCGAAAAAGGCGTAATTGTGATACGATCTTAGAATGCGGACGATGGCACGCTCAATTTTTTAAAAACTTGCCCCCGGACGTTTGCCGTTTAACGTCTCTCTGACAATAACGTGTAATATCCAAGAATTTTAAGAAAGTATTACTCACTACAGTCACATTTCATCGTTAAAATGATTATCTCATATAAACATGAACACATGATGTTTTACGGAAAACAGGCACATACATAAAGTCGCATAAAACAAACAAACTTTCTTAGAAAACAAGTGTTGTTTTATTTCGATTTGCACATAATAGCGCCAATTAAACGGCTGTTAACAACATGTTTCACGCACTTATGACATGGAGTCCGCTAATTACATCACTGTGATTTTAATTTCTCCAAGGTTGTAACAAATAAATGCGGTGAGCAAATAAATGCGGGTGGTATGTTTCATGTTCTGTCGCGGAGGGCTCTATGGCTAATACTGCAACATCAAAGAAAATTCTGGGAAACAATCGCCGGTTATTATCATTTGAAGTCGCCGAAAAGTAATATTTTTGTTTCAAACTGACCGACCCATTATTTCTCTCTATACTGTGTAATATGATACCGATCGATAATTGTCTTTAAGCTGCCTTTAAGAAGATGGAGAGGGTGTTGCGTTGCGTACTGTTAGAGATAAAAAATGATAAGTTCACGTGAACGGCGTGTGCTATTAAAAATTATGCAACGTTATTGACGATTTATTTTCGCGGCATAAATAAACGTTTTTAAGAAGTGACAGTGGAGGGGGGGGGGGGAATTATTTATATTTAAGGTATAAATTAACTACTAATAGAATAGGTGAGCTATGAATGAAATAATACATTTGCAATAAACACGAGATGAAAATATACATTAGACTAGTGTTCTTGATGTGTCTTCTCTGATAACATTATTTACTAAAATAAACGACCAAGTAATGAAGAATTTACTATAACAAATCCCCCATCCACGTTTCCCTTCCTTACGAAAAAAATAGTGGGGTGGGGAAAGGTGAAGGGGTGCACCATTGAGGGTAGTGCTAAATAGAGCATTAGGTCCTTTTATGAGCCCAAAACATATTGTTGACCTTAGTGGTTTGTTCTTTTGTTGTCCTCGCGTAAATCGATGCATATTGTTCTTTAAAGAGGTGAAGGTCATAAACCACACCGACTGCCATATGGTGACATTTTCAAACACAGCTTGCAAAGCGGATGCATGTGTTCTTGCGATGGGAAAAATACGACAAAACACGGGTAACACTTCCTGTCCTCTAGACAAACAATGGTGTCATAAAAATGCCAATTAGCTTAATTAGTTGGGGTGTCCGCTCATGTCTTAAAATGAGGGATTCAATTAGAGTAGAACATTATGATGTTATGAAAGGGACCCACGCGCATGGATAAATATAATATGAATTTACAAACGATATAATCTAAATTAATACATTTCTATCTTTAAATGGTTACAAAAATTAAGTACCCGGTAGGGCCCACTTTAGACCACATTTTGGCAGAGAACATTTAAGCCATGAATGGGAAAATAAGCCGTAGCCAGGAGTGTAGACCCTCATTCAAATAGTTGCAACACAAGTAAAGTCAAAAGTTGTATGCAGAGTTTTAATCGCGGTTCACGAATTCCGATTAATCATATATAGGTAATAACGCATTATGGGAACTATGCATTTAGAGATAGGAATTTTGACACGATTGTCCAAATTTACAACATTGTTCCTTATAAGATATTTAACATTAAGATTAGAAGCATAAGAAAATTTGCTTGACAAAGAGGCAAGATAAAATAAAGTACATATCCATACCCCTGTAACTAAAGTAATGATGTTGCAATGACGGTGATGCTGCAGCTGCTACTGCTGCTTTTGCTGATAATGATGACGGTGATACCGATGCTGTTTATGATTATAATGTAAATGGTAAAAACGGTTACGGTGATGCTTATGCTCATGGCGATTTTGATGTAGATCGTGATGGCGGTGATGCTGCTGCTGCTGCTGCTGCTGCTGATGATGATTAGTGGTGATTATACAGGTAATATGGGATCATGAGGATAATCATGTGTGATCAAGTGATTTTAATGGCGGTAATGATTATTACTTTTGTAATATTTATCATGTTACTGGACGTGATATTAGTTCGTTTTTATTACTGTTGTTTCATTTTACTATCAATCGATGATTGTATACGTGCACTATTTGGCAATCTATGGTTATTCAGACATTGAACTTTTGGATCATACTTTTCATTGGCTCTGAGTGCCGGGGAGGATGTTTTTAAATTGGTTCTTGATGGGTCTCACCTTGCAATAATAATTGTTTGTTTGTTTTATGTTTAGTTGTTTATGTTTTTTTTTGTTATATGAGATGTGTTACCTTCTTTTGGTTGACGTTTAATTTCATTAAGTAGCTTTATTTGGTATCTCACGCAATGCATTCTTTGTAAATGAAAAATACTTTAAGCAAGTGTGTTATCACAAAAAAAGAAAGGCGTAGTTGATACGGGAACGGACCATGCAGCTACAAAGTAATAAGTAATTGGCGAAAATTCAAACTCGGGTAATGCTGCGACATTGCGCGTAATGTCAGCTGTGTACACACTACCTTCATATGCCAAACAATGTATACTAAGAATGTCGATCCAAGGCAGATGTTAAGCTATTCACTTGAATTGATTAAAACATCAGTTTTGACACAAACGCAATTTTATAGTTAAATTGTGTGTTTTATCGTAAGTGATTTTTAGTGCAGTTTCTGTTTTGACGATACACGATGACTTGGACAACTTGTGCGGTTTCGTAACTGTAATGCACGAGTTTGATTTATACGACTTTTTGATAATAATAAAGATTTATTTGTTATTTCTTTCTGCAGAGTACATATAAAAGAGCGTTTATGTTGATAAATTGAAGTCAGTTATTGTGTTTTAAATTTAAATTTATTTCGTACAAAGAAACGGTTGGAATGTTACTATAAATAATCGGGTGACCTAGAAACGCTTGAAGCGGTAGTGAAAATAACTCAACCGTTACGAGCATTCCGTTGATACCGTTTACACCAATTCAAGCGTTTCTAGCGCTCCGTTGCATTTCCATTTCGATAGCATTCCGTTTCCGTTTCAACAGGAAACGAAAAACGTTTCATTTCCATTTCCACTCCGTTTCGTTTGTCAATTTCATGATTTTCAGTACTGTATGCGATATATAGTTTAAATTGTCTAGAAATGAGGTAATGCTATGTTAACAGTCTTTATTTAAACAAAGGTTATATTTTTGCGGCAAGTATGCACTAATCTCTAGAACACGAGTAAGATAGTATTACGTGGGTTGATCGGAAATAACGTAGCTGGAAAATACATTGATATGAAACAAACAAGATGTTCTTAAATGTCAATGTGTACATATCAACAAGAAATACATACACTATGCATGTAGCGGGGCACGTCAAACGTCAAGTCTTAACATAGTCAAATAGCGTCATCGTTTTTCAAAAAAACTCGCCGTCGCAAGCGACACAGCACTGATGGTGGTGAATCCATTAATCAAAGATGGAGCGGTACCAATACTCGTCGTTCTTGGAAACAACGAGTTTCAGTAATAGTCCAAATACTTTTTTTTTGTAATGGAAATCTACGTTATTTCCGATCAACCCTCGTACATCTATTAGATATATTCAAACTGTCGGAGGCCACCCTAAACATGCAATGAGCCATGCAGCTACAATTTAACCATTGTATATTTCCAAACCAATAGAAGAAACTGTTTGTGGCATTCTCCACTTCTGAATGTTCTGATGGATCTCTCCAAAGCCTCCTTTTACTGACAATCTCTAACATTTTGAAGTGCCGTGTGGGTATATGTTTGGGTTTGCCTTTTGTTAAGAGCTTTATTTCTAGAGTATGTGAATAGAATGAAAACATTATGCATGAAGCAGTATTAAAATTATATGCATCGATACATGCATAAGAAACGTGTACCTCTGTACCTTTTTTGCTTCAACAACTACATTTTTCATTTTTTTATATAAGGAAAGGTAGCGTGTGCTGATATTTTCTTAAGTTTACTGACTCCTGTATATTGTTGTTATGATGGTGTTGTTGTTGATGATGATGATGTGGAGGAGGATGTGGATGGGGATGGATGATGATGATGATGATTATGATGATGAGGAGGATGAGGATGAGGATGAGCATGGTATTGATGAGGATGATCCGCGGTTACAATCATGTATTTTCTATTCGAGACAGGTTGTACAGTTAGGTGTTTTAAGGTAAGGAAACTACGTGGCAATTTATTTTAAAGATCTCGTTACGTGATCAACCGGGTAATCAGCTCTGACGTTGATATCTAGTTTTAGCTGAAACATTCGAGGTAATGTTATAAACCACATTTATTTAGAGTAAATTATTATTTTTGCGGCATTTATGCACACTTCTACAGAACAGGGATATTTTAACATTTATTAAATATAGACAAACTATAGGATACCACCTTATATAATATCCAATGAAACCAGCAGCTAAAAAGGTGAAGTTGTAACTTCCGACAACCCTTAAAGGTACCCAATGACTCATCCTGTTGTCACTTTTACCTATCTCCAAAGTCTCTCTTTGTTGCAAGTTTGAGTGTGAGGTGTCAAGACATATGTAGGAATATGTGTGTTCGTTTGCCTTTTCTCATTAGGAAATTCGTTTTCTGCTTTGGAATATGTGAAACGTCTGATTTTAAAATAAAACACATAGAAGGAAAGGAAATAAGTTGCATTAGGCAATCTTAACCCTATATGCTTCAATACATGCGTAAAAATATTTTCCTTTAATTTGCTGCATTAAAAATACAACCAATTATATTTTTATACGTTTTAATAAGAACACGTACCTGTTGGTGGTATTTGTTTTTAAGTATCAATGCCTCGTCTATCTTGTTCATTTGGTGTACAGTGTGCGTACATTCTTTAGATTTATGTACATCGGCTCACATGAATAAAAACTCAATTTAAAATTATCTTCCTGGTACGATTTCACAACACATCAGTATCCTTGACACAGTAAAAATAGCTTTGTGTTACCTGAACATGCTGATCTTATTTGTTTGCATGTAATATGATTTGTCTTCATTGTTCCTTATACAAAAAGTTAGGCAAGACGTGCAAACTTAAATTTTTACGAAAGCGTTTAACGAAAACAGAATGACTTACATTGTTTCGCATATTGACTTAAACTTCCTAGCCCATGTACTTTAAAGGTTTAACTCGTTATGGTCAGTGTAGTAAATTTCTCACTAATATAAACACCTAATTACATCATTTTGCTATTGTGACCCAATTAAATTTCTCATTACTATAAACACCTAATTACATTATTTTACTATTATGAGCCAATTTAATTTCTCATTTATTTTAACACCTAATTACATAATGTTCCTATTATGACCCAATTAAATTTCTTATTAATATAAACACCTAACTACATCATTTTGCTATCATAAACCAATTAACGAACCGACATACATATAAAGTTAGCTTACTTTTAAAAACTCTGATAATGTTACTGATAAAAATGCACATAATCTAATAATACGTAATCATTAAAATATACAGTATATTACATGTAACATTTTAAACCCGTTTTAACTCAGTTAATGTAAGTGAGTATTTACATATAGATTGGCATATACTAGATAAATAGAATAATTTTAACAGTCCGTTTACAATACAGTAAAAAACGTTTAACTGAGATTGCGAAACAATCACATGTAAACTAATGCTATATCCAATGCGATTTTAAAAGATCATGCATAATATTTACATTTGTTAACATTTTATCTAGTTTGGGCAACAAAGAAGCTGATACTCATGTGGATTAGCTGATATGCTAGAAGGTACGAGCTAAGGTGAGACAAGATATAGATCGCTATTTTTCGTTAGCAATTTAAATTGAAACTAATGCTCCATAGATGTGCAGTTGTTGCTGCAAACAACGCTATTTTGAAATTAACAAAAAACACTTATAATCAGCAGTAACAGATTGAAATACAACTTAACATTAATTTTCAATTGTGATTAGGATAGTGTTGTTAAACAAATTATGTTCAATATGATGATAACGATGACGCTGTTGTTGTTGGTGGTGTTGTTGATAATGTTGGGGATGATGATGATGATGAGGATGAGGATGACGACGATGATGATGATACTGATAATAATGATGATAATAATAATAATAATAATAATAATAATAATAATAATGATAATAATAATATTAATAATAATAATAATAATAACTATTATCATTATTATTATTATTATTATTATGATGATGACGACGACGATGATGATGATGATGATGATGATGATGATGATGATGATGATGATGATGATGATAAAGATGAAGATGACGAAAATAATGATAATAATGACGATGATGATGTTGATGATGACGATGCTGATGTTGCTGCTGCAGCCATGCAACTGCAACAGACAAGCAGCCTTTTATATTGAAAAGGAGAAAGAAGAGAATGAGCAGGATGTACACGCATCCAGGCTTACGTTACATTTTAGTTTGTTTCCGTGTCTTGTTTTACTAACAAAGAAAATCGACCTGTAAGGACCTCTAAAAATAATCTAGTGTTTTTTGGTCTTTTGATTCACATGTTCAGACATGTTCAGGCAACCAGGAGATACAAGTAAAAGGACTCACCTTGCAAGCAAATGTTTATCGTTCTGATATCGGATCACGCAATATCTCACGCACGTGCTCTCACGCAAACACACACACATATACATATATATTATATGCATTCATTTATACGATGAAAGCCGTAGGGCTAAATCAGCCTTTAGGTAAATCGAAATGTTTTTTTTCAATCCTAAAAACTTTCTCAACGAGCCGTCTTGAACATAGGCTTAATACAAGAAGGGTTTTGGGGCATACATTGTTCTACGAAATAAAACAACGATGTTTAATATATCTTTTTTTAAATATTGGAAAAGAAAGCATATACGATGAGTAAAAAAAGCAAAAAAAAACAACAACAAAAGTTAGCATTGAAGTTTAGCAGCTATTTTCTCTGCATACGAGTAGATCAACTTGTAAATAGCGGTTCTGAGCGGGCCCAATACGAAGTTATACAACTGTCAAGGTTCTAGATATTTTCTCTAGTTGAAGACCAAATCTATAAAATTAGACCCAATAAGGCACAGCTTTCTGTACAATGATGAAAATGTTGATTATATTGAATGAAATCAAGAAAAATCATATAAAAACAAACATAAATTTGAGTTAATATTATGTTTATTACATATTAGTGTAAGTTCGAATTTAGTTGTTAACTTCCAACTGGTTCCCCACTTTTTGTACGAATTTACGCATTTTGATTTACATTGGGAATCCAGAAACGACTTTTTTGACAAATCGGTAATTTTCGTATACTACAATCGAACATTTATTAAACGTCATCTGCAGTCAGCTTAAACCGATAATCCAGTTTCGGTTGATTATCTCAACTTACTACCTTAGCAATGTACTTAATTTCATTTAGTAATCACTTATTTATTTTTTAAGTATGACTTCAAAATCCTCGATTACAATTATTCACTTTAAATGAAAACAGTTTGCTGCAGCCTGCGAAGTGCAACGTGATATCTGCAATCAAGCTGGGTTATGAATGAAGATGAGCTGTAAGCGGTTAGTGTGCTAGACCTTACCCTGATTGTGTATTTTATCAAAAGTTTTGATATCATAGTCAGTTTGTTGCATTAGTGGACGTAAATATTGCATTTAATAAAACCAGAAGTAAGACAAAAGTGACGGATCTATCTGTAAAACAGAATTGAAAGTTGACTAGTGTTTTATTTATTTACACGAGCATAGCATTGCTGATGTTGTAAGCATTATATTGATTGATAATTGGTAAGCAATGGATCACACATGCGAGCACCGTTTATTAAAAAA
Source organism: Sinonovacula constricta (assembly GCA_007844125.1). NCBI lineage: Eukaryota > Metazoa > Mollusca > Bivalvia > Cardiida > Solecurtidae > Sinonovacula > Sinonovacula constricta. The sequence goes on from CM017567.1 coordinate 37,934,395, forward strand.
AAATGATTGCTAAGGTCATCAGTAGTTGGCATGTACTATGGTAACCAGGTGACAGTGCCACTCCAAATTTAATCAAGAACATAAAAAAGGGCTGTGGGCGGTAAGGTGCTTGAAAACAAGATGAATTGGACTCAACGTATAAGTTGCAATACATAAAATCATGATATTACAACACATCCTTACTTTTATTTCATATATAAAATATGGTCTGCTTGTGAATAAAAGACCAACACTGCCAATCACGCTACTTGGTTACAGCCTTCAGAAAGGGTTCTCAGCTCACGAAAATATTGCTTTAGGTAATGAATCGGTATTTTAAGAGTTGTTTTGAAAAAAAATGAATAGAGCATTTTTTGTACTATGGGCTATATCAATATCAAGTCTCCTAGAAAGTTTTACCCATGTAGCTTATACTATCTTATAGCTTTATAGGTATATCTACCTAGATACTAACTAATTAACGAATAATGCATTATTCTTTTAATTTAAAAGAACACAAATCTAGGCATTGTCTTCGTTAATACTGAATGCACTCATTTTTCGGAGGTTTCAGTCGAGGCTGTTCAGCGATCGAACAACATACTAGAGGTACGCCTATCTAGGCCAAAGATAAAGTGACTTCTTTTTAGGATGACCTGGTATCTTCTTCAAAAAGTGACTGAAGTTTGCCATAACAAATCAGCCTGCCCTTCGTTACGTGTCATTAAATCTGAATTTTGGATCAGGTAGAACAAGAACAAAAACAGATTATATACCACAAGACCACACCATTTTGTAACAATTATAATATTATCTATATACATATAAAGCAACTGTTTTTTACTTCATATTTCTCTGAAAATTAAATAAATAAAAATGAATTAAATATGTATTTCAGAACAATAATAATATTGTGTGCAAGTAGTGTTTTTATATAAGATGGACATAAGCTATTTTTGGGTTTAAGACATAGTTACATTTTGTTGTGACACTGTTGCTTTAATAAAAACAAAATAATTGTTCAAATAAGTTTACAACACCTATAATAAATAAAATGTACATACCTTTTATTTATGTTAAAACTGAACATTAACATATACAATGCCATTTTACTGTTCAAGATGAAATGTAGTCTGTGTTCTATTATTAACACTTACTTTTCGCAAAGTGTCATGCTATTAATTGTATTTGTTGTTGCTTTAGTTTGAAATGCATAGAATATGTTTTTCTTTGTATGTCGTTTTAAACTAATTATTAACAGTTCATATTAACTTAAACCAATAAAGCATAATCGACTTTGATGTATTGTAACTGCAGTGATATCACAACTCTCAAGTTACACAAATGTAAACAATGCATCTACCTTGCCACGTGTGTCAGGTAGAGTGTACCTAGTGATGTTGTTTGTTTTCATTAATAAAAAGGTTAAATAGGAAGAAGTGTTTGTTGTATTTTCATTTTTTTTGCTTGACTTTTAAGAAAAAATAGTGTTAATATACGGACACAAAACTAAATTTGGTCTTTTTTTACCTATCCAACCTTAGCTATTTATGCAGAAATTAAAGAAAAATGAAAATACTATTGTTTACATTATCCTTCTACTGAAATACAACATCAATGTGTGAATTTCCTTATCTATAAAAACTAGTTGTCTATATAAAGGTTAATAAAATGCATTAATGCATTATTGGACAAGGATTTTTTATCTTTGAAAAATGTTAAAAAATCTGATATCTAGATGAAGAATCTGATTGCTTTCCCCAAAATTCTTGTTGTGCTGAATCTGGTATAGTTTCACATGTTTAAAACAAGCAGAACTCATCTTTGCCCAAATACCCACTTAAGACCCAAAGTCCCATGGCCTGTCACGTTTCTATACACAGAATGAACACAATCCTACAAAATTTGGAGAATACCTTACATTAAAGCAGATATTGTAACTGTCGGGTTTACTTTGTTTGTTAATGACTCATCACAGATTTGTTCTTTAAGATTTGGCTTGCATGCAAATACCTTCGTCCTTTGTCTTTTCAAATGTAGGTATATGTTGCAATGCTGAAATGACTTTGTAATATATTCTTATTCTGTTTAGAACCTTCGAAAATCATTCATATTCCAATAAGTGCATACTGAAATGGGCAATAATTGTATCAATCTCTCTTGACATATCTGTAAAGCAAATAAGTACTTAATCCAGAGAAAGAAACGTTTATAACAAAAGAAAAACATTTAAAATGATGACAAAATATTCCTACAAATAATTTCGACACAATACTTTATGAAAATGACTCATGAACCTTCATCAGTGATGAAAGGCATGTTGTAGTCAAATAGCTATGTGATTTGTGACTTACTGGTATATTTATATGCAAACAAGATATAGCTATAACATTAAATAACGCGTAAATTAAAGTTAATATTATTTATAAAAAAAATAATAAAAACAACCCACCAATTGATTGCAGTTATGGTAGTTGGGTCATATTTAACTGTCGAGTCCACACAAATGAAAGGCATGGGAAAATAGTGATCCTGCAATACATTGACTACTCGGTCAGTTATTCATGCCTGGGAAGAAGTAGTACGAGTACACAATATACACGTATGGCTAAGGAGACTAGTTGCGTCAATTATGTCCAGATATGGTTCGAATGTTAACCTTAATAGTGTAAGCTGTTAAAATGCGAAGTTTAATATATTGTGTAATTCAGATAAACATGAAATGCAGATTTATGAATAAGCAATGTCCGTAACGAATATCACACACTGACTAGAACAGTCGAAATGGGGAGCAAACTGCTGTTACCATGGCTGTTCAACTAACTATGCATCATCTAGTAGGCCAACATATGTGCGATATTCCGAGCTGGCCTACACTAACTTATGAGGCTGTGTCTCAAATTCTCTATTGGCAAAGACAATTTGTATCATCTAAACACCTCAGTCTAATGCTACCGCACGCGTTCGGAGAGGAAGGGCGCGCTCGAAATTAAAATGGTTAGATTCAGATCACAGATGTGTAAGAGGTGGAAGCTATTTACAACCTTAGTGTATTTTGTCGAATCCGGAACAATGTATGAGCATTCATTTTAGACTTTACTCAACTTAAAGTGCAAAATATTATATAATGTAGTGAATGGTGTTGAATAAAATGACTTTTATTATCGGATGATAGTGACTCTTGGCCCAATGTATCACTACATTTTAGAAACGTTATTTATTTGCAGTCGCAGACTTGCCTGCTCTCTAATTTCTAAGCGTTCGATGTACCTTCGATTTACTACGAAACAACCTTAACGATTGGTTGCACATTTGTAATCGCGTACAGGGTAAACACTGCCCAAACAGCTCTTCTTGGCGTTTTGATTACGGTGTGTAATTGTGAATTTATGTTTTTGGCATGGCCTGTTGTTCTAACACAATTATATCTCGATCACAATAACTTGTTAGTCTCCATGAAGGAAGTAAACTATCAAACTATTATGTTATTTGATATAGCGGACATTTGAAACAAGATGTTGCTGCGAGTTGGATGTGACTTCACAGCTCGGACGATAATTTGTGCGGTTCTCGTGTCATACTATGTTGATGCTAATCATTTTGCCGGTGGAATTTTTATGTGGGCACCAACTGGCAATGGGACTGAGGTACATGTAATCTTTATATCGGAACATATTAAATGTTCTGGATTTTTTTATATGTAATTGACTAATCGTTGTAATATCCCACACAAAATACCGCCAAATATCCAGAAAGAACTTACGTGCGCCTGTCTTTAGTGGGTGTGGCTTCATTTTTATACGGAACTCCATTATGAAGAAGAAACCCGTTGATGCGAAGCATCAAAGGCGACATAAATCATTAAATAAATAAAATAAAATAAAATAATCAAATAAAATAAAAAAAAATAGAACTTATTGTACCGAATCGTGACCCGTATTTCATCAGGGTTATAAAACAGACTTTCCTCATATGCAAATTTCAGTGAGCATTCCATATGTAGGCGTCGCGCTCCAGCGCTCCAGCCAGCGCGTCGCCAATTAACGTACAATCCACAATCGGTACGATCGAGTAAAAACTGCGATATAGTGAAATAGACGTTAGTTTACATTAATGCTTTATAAAAAGCACAAAATTTGTCTGGAAACGATTTCCTTATAGACAATGTATCCAATGAAGCAACAAAAACACAACACTTACTGGTCTAAACATCAAGTTACCCCATCAGTCATTTATAATAGTAATCATTGTAATCGGTAGAGTTTAATTCTCAAATAACAAAATCAACCTCACGCACTAGTTTCAGCAATAATTTTGTCCCATAATTCCGTATCCGGTTTTAAGCTTATTCAATATCTGCACCCGTAAAATCCACTTTAACAAAATTATATATTTAATAGCACTATTAAAAACGTTAAAGAGACTGCACCACATTCTCATGTAAAGTTTCGAAGTCTAACTGTTTTGGTACCCTAGCAGTTCGTATATAACTACCAGCAATGTGGTTGCTTTTTTAGCATATCAGTCTGTGGCCTATTTAACTATAAAATTCTATTGTGTTGAAGTTATTGGATTGGACTCATCAGACCCATCCAGAAAAAAATGTCCATCATCAGCGAAATGTAATAATTTATGTTCCTATTGTATTTTTCTTTTAATTTACAAAAGTATATGGTGTTTTTTCCATGTAGTAGTATTCACTTGGTTATCGACCTAATAACGATGTTATTGCTTCTTGGATATGCGTTTATTCATCTTTAAGGAATTCTAGTTATGTTTTTCCATATTGACCTTTTTGTAATTTTGCCGATCAATGGAACTATCTTTCCACACATTTTGGGCGTGACTTTAATATTATTAACATCCATATGAAGCGGTCATTTGCACATAGATTATTTCTTATGTCTGTAAAACGTCCCGATACAATATTCTCAATGAAATGATCACATTGTATTTGTGAGTATGTATATAGTATTTATTTACAACTTTAAATTAAACAGAAAAGTATTGCAAATACAAGGAATATACTAATGTTGATGAGATTTATGAGATTTGACGTTAGTTTTGATTGTTCAAATAGTCAAGTCAGTTGGAGGTATGCCAGTTGAGTAGTCGAAAAACGTAAACGTGCCATAAAATTCAACCAACCAACGATTTATTCCATAAAATTTATCCTCAAGGTGCAGTAGAGGCCATGCTGTTAAAGCAAAGGAATACATGACCAACACTTAGGGCTACTAATATAGACATAACCTTACTTCATTACTATATACTAAACAAACAATATCGATTGATAAATTTGACAGTCATTGAATAGTTGAAAATGCTCGTTATTGTCAGCTATTGTGCTTTAATTGATTCAGCATCCCAGTGGCCCCTTTTACCGATTGACCGTTAAAAGGCGGTAATTGTTAGGTTTGCTCTTTTCATTTAAAGACTTCTCACATTTTACATTTGGCTGGAATGTGAATATATTTGTCCCGCGCCTTTTCAAATCTTGGTTTTGTTGCACTGCTCAAAGGTCACTTTCTTTTCTGTTTTTCTTTTTCTATTCATGATTACAATAATGTTGCCTGTGCAGAGTGGCGGTCATAGAAAATTCTCCCCGAGCAGGTAGTCTATGTCGTTATTTCATGAAGACCCCTGGAATCGCGAGAATTAAGCGCTGTTAAACCGGGTAAGGCACCCAAGTCGTCCATTTTGCCGATTGACTGTTCCCACGTGGTAATTGTTGGCTTTACTCCTTTCGTTTTATGACTTATAATAGATTTGTTCTTTTACATTTGGCTTGTATGTAAATACCGTTGTAATGTGCCTCTTCAAATTTTGGTATATGTTGCAATATCCATAGGACATTTTCGTTATTGAAAATTGGTTTTGTTATTGCAAGCTGTACTGCTACTTTGCATATATATTTCTTTTATTTCTTTAGAAAACACACACACACACAAACAAAGCAAACATACACGATTTACTTATACCTTGCGAAACTGCAACAAACTACTGTTATTTGATTGCTTTGATAGATACATTAATATACCATGCAATTGATAGCTGGTTTTAACATCTTCGACTCGTACTACTTCATTAAAACCTTCAATACATTGCAAAACAAGTGCAAATTCCTGTGACTACTTGCTACACATTGTTTTCTTCGCTCATAGACCTATTTCACAAGATACCATACCAAAACTGCACCAGCAATCTGTATCTTGTTGTTTATATCTTCTTTTCTGTTTAAATATAGTAACGGTATACGACATTTGTAAAAGATATATTAATGTTGATCTTTCAGGCCTCATAACTATAATTTTAATGATAACCAATGTAAACAATTATTGTAAAAGAACACAGTGTCGGGAAGAACTGCGTATGTGTAATTCATACTTTTCTTGTTGTATATCTTGATATAATACTGGTTTACGAAATACACATTGAAATTAGACTTAAACATGATACAGTCAAGATTGTTCATTAATAAATGGAAACTGATAAATTGATCAAGGCTTATGAAGATTAAACCCTGCTAGCGACCGAAATTCTAATTTGCACTATGCAGATTCGGATCTGTTTGGCAAACGAAAACAAAGCAAATAATTTATTTTTATAGATCGAAATCGAGTTCAGATTGTCTTGGAATAGAACCAGACACCCTTGTGATGATAGGACCATAACTTCCGGCGGCCTTATCGGCGAAGGGACTTTTAAATGTTTCACTTCATGTGAAATAAGTCAGAACCTTGTAGTCCACTGTACAGACTTCAGTGAAACCGACGTATGGTCTTCTGGTCGCAACAACTTTACCTATTCCCCTTCGGCAACGCAATTAAGTTTTGGGTTTGTTTTATTAATTTTCTCTCTCTCTCTCTCTTTCTCTCTCTCTTTCTCTCTCTCTCTCTCTCTCTCTCTCTCTCTCTCTCTCTCTCTCTCTCTCTCTCTCTCTCTCTCTCTCTACATATATGCACTTATATTTACAAAAATATTACAATCCCCTATTATGTCGAGGTCCGTTTGTTAATACACGTTAAATAATTGTATGCAATATAAAGGCTTCATTTATAATAAAATCTAAGATCTTGTAACAAAGTTATAAACAAACCAAAAACGTTTACGACATAATGGTTGTTTCAAATTTTACCTTATATTATGAACAATGCTTTTCTGTGGTAGATTTGTCGGTGGTGATTGGATAAGCCTAGTATCCGGAGGTGGACATTGGTCCATTAAAACATATGCGGACGTTTCCCTTAGACAAGACACCAACCGTATAAATAGTTCCCCCACTGTGGAAATGTCACCAGTGGTGGCACTGCAGCACGGATGTCAGCACAAGATCATTCTTCCAGGTAAAATTAAAGGTTAAGATGATAATGATGATGTAAACAACAACACAACAACAACCACACCAATAATAATAATAATGATAATTATAATAATAATAACAATAAAAAAAAATAATAATGATAATGAATATACTACTACTACTTCTACTACTACTATTACTGCTACTACTACTACTACTACTACTACTACTACTACTACTACTACTACTACTGATAATAATAATAATATAATTCGTAGTTATTAGTAAAACCTATGGTAGTTAAAGTTTTGCTAATAATACGTTTGTGAGGCTAATAGGTTTTCACCTAGCTAATGTTTAGTTGAATCTACCACATCGAAACTACTGAATAACTTCCTTAAGTAAAACATCTGACTAGTTTCCGGCTATCAATTTGTTGCCAAATACATTATAATCACAATGTGTTCCCACCCTATCTTACAATTGAAGTTGATATCTCTTCAAAGCATATCCGTCTACATGACATCTGCTACAAAAGCAAGACGTACGTACGCGATTTAACTGTTTTGTTTTCCCCGATATATTATTTAATATTGAAATGCATTATGCATGTGGTTACTGTTGTAGTTTGATTTACATGAAACATGTTCATTTACACACATACACACACAGACAGACACACAGACAGACAGACAGACAGACAGGCAGACAGACAGACATATAGATGGATAGATAGATAGATAGATAGATATATAGATAGATAGATAGATAGATAAATAGATAGATAGATAGATAGATAGATAGATAGATAGATAGATAGATAGATAGATAGATAGATAGATAGATAGATAGATAGATAGATAGATAGAATATTCATCACATCTAATATTTGTTTTGCATGTACCTGTTCTGCAAGAGGTGCATTTAAATGTTTGTAAGCGGGGTTTGTCCCTTTTCTTTTGCTATCTGAATCTTTTCCGCAATGTAATCTAGGACCGAAAGAGCTAGTCACAATAACAAACTACCTTGACCAAGTCACAAAAGTTTATCAACGAGGACTGCTGCTGAGGATCGCTGCCTGCGTATAGAAAACTAATGTAATTAGTATTTCCCCGCACATTATTGTAAGAGCTCTAGCTTTGACTTACCGAAATAAGTCATCAGTTGAATCCATTAAATGCTTTGTCATTTCTTTCCTCAACTTTTTAAATAATAAGCTTTGCATAATGTGTGATGTATAATTATGCACATTCTCTGGACTTTATATTTTAAAAAGTGTTCGATGCTGATGGAGACGTCATTCGATGCCGGTTTGCAGCAGGATTCGAAGAATGCGGAGGAGTGTGTGGTGCCTTTCCAGCTAACTTAAGCTCGGTAATATTTAAAGTAACATAGTAAAGATTCAGAGTATTACGTTATAATTGGTCTTTCACAAAGGACGGACTTTCAGAGAACCATCGATGAAGTTGACACTGCAGCTTTTTGATGACAATACTGCAGTTAAAATGTTTATGATAATAATAATTTTGCAATGCTGATAACAAATACGACGACGATTATGCTGCTGCTGGGGGTGTTGCTGTTGTTCAGGATAATGATCACATAATTACCAATATGATGATGACAAAAGCAAAAACAACAACAACAATTTATAAAAAAAATATTAATAAATTACTACAACTACTTCTACGACTAGTACTACTACTACTACTTCTACTTCTACTACTACTACTTCTACTTCTAGTAATAATAAAAATACAATAATAATAATAATAATAATAATAATAATAATAATATTAATAATAATAATAATAATAATAATAATAATAATAATAATTATAATAATAATTATAATAATTATAATAATAATAATAATAATAATAATAATAATAATAATAATAATAATAATAATAATAATAATAATAATTATACTAATACTTATACTACTACTACTACTACCACTACTACTACTACTACTACTACTACTACAACTACTACTACTAATAATAATAATGATAATAATAATAATAACAATACAATAGTATAATGATGATTCAGACTAGCTGTTCCATGGAATACACTGCTAATGGGGCTATAGGATGGTATGCTGTGGCTGTTCAGATCGAGGACTTTTTGTCGGTCACATCCACTACACCACTAAGCAGCGTGTCATTGCAGTTCCTAGTCAAAGTCTTCAGCTCGAATGGTTCGTGCGGAAGCGTTCCAGTATTTGTCTCCCCCACCCCGGTGGCCGAAACCTGCTTTCCGATGAACGTCAACGACAATTTCAGTTTCAACATCGTAGCGTTCACTAACAGTCCAGCAAGGTAAGAAACATATCTATTTTAAACCGCTTAGGCGTTATCTGATAAAATGTATATAATGTCTCTAAATATATGCGTCTTATGTGAGGTGTTCGTGCTATAAAGTAACTTAGTATAAGCATAGATTTATTAGTCAAATGCAAACTTTGAATATAGATTTGAACTTTTAAGCAAATAATATTCCTTACAGCATAAAGAGCATAGACACAGTAAAGAACGGACCTAGTACAAACTCGTCGCAATTCTCCAATATCACCGGAAGCTACATGAGGCTAGATGTCACCTGGACGCCCACCCTTAGTTATACCGGAAATCATGCTATGTGCTTCTCAGCAGTCGACAATAACGGGTAAGCATTATGCAAATTTCTTTAAGATATGTCGTTACTTCCGTCATACTATTTAGTAGTCAACAAAAAGAGGTTGATAGCTTTAAGCAAGCAGTCGTAATACGGCGTTCTCTGAACAAAAATGCAAGAAATTGGCTGAGATGGTTTGATAGAGCCAACCACATTTGGTTTCAAATCGATAAAGAGACTGAAAATCATTAAGCTCCAAATCAATACTAAACCAATCCGATTACAATCATATCCTGAACACAGCTTCACAATCAGGATCAAACGACGAGTCAATACAATCTTTCCAAACTAACAGATTGTCGCCTCCAAATCACAAAAATAAATGATGATCCAAATCGTCCCAAACGTATCATTTTAAGGGCTGCGCTCATTTACATAGAAATGTAAATATGGACACTCCGAGCAAGACTTATGTTACTGAAGACAGGAGCGTTGTATACGAAATCCCATTTGCTTCAACATCAGTAACATCCTTAGGTCGAAAGTTAACTAACAAGCAGTTGCAGAACAAACGTAAACTGAGTGACCGAAAGCGTTATGCATTTCGCTGTCTGGTTGACTGTTATAGAAATGATAATCTGGAAAAAACATTCTTGTTTATAGAGAGTATTTGCTGGCCGTCATCAGATCTTACATTTTGTAAGGTCTGAGTTTAGTATTTTGGTAGAAAGTCCTTTAAATGGGCGCGGCTCCTATTCAAGCTCTCTTTGAAAGAGTGTCTAAGGAATCCTCTTGCGCTATAGCCTAAACCAGTGCGTGTGTTCTCAGTGAAATACATACAATACACGCCATATATCTGATGTAAATTGTAGGGAAGATATCAAGTCGTAGTTCTTACAAGTTCATGACGAGTGTTCTATGAAGGTTAGTATGATTCGATTGATAAGCATTTCGTTCGGTCGCAGTTAATTTCATTTCATTTTGTTTACACTAGGGCAATACCCCTTCCAGCTTGTGTGAGTCTTCATTTAGTGTCATCTAAGGAGTTTTCTCGAGACGGATTGAATGTTCAAATAAACACTAGGCTTGAGATCATGAAAATTATGTTTCCGTATCTGAACGTCACGAACAATAAGAACGCCTTGTAAACATTCCAGATTAAGTTTGGGCTTTTAGTTCTGACCTCACTCTGCCACAGGGTAAACTTTATGTACACATGTTTTATCTTCCGACGTAGCACAAAGTAATAAGTACCCAGATGTCATGATATGTATTTCAAACATAACAGTCATACTTTATCGTGTACAACATGACAATATCCGCATATTGCATGTCCTGTGGAAAACATATCAACAACCTGTTAGGCTCCGAATAATTATCGACAGTTGCACACATTTTGACGTTAAAATTGGCTGCAATAAATAGGTTTTATGCCTGGGTCTAGTTGAAGTGGTACGTAGGTAATAGAAAACTGATATTTTGGTTTAGGCAACTATTGCAAATCTTTACTGAGAGAAAAATATGAATGTTTTTAATGAGAATTACCATGTATTAAATTTGAAATGACACAAGACACGCGTTAAGACATAAGTCAATGTAACACTATCAGAAACACCGGGGCGAGATATAAAACACACACACACACACACACGTACGTACGCTTGCGCGCGCACTCACACACACGAAATAACAACAACCAACAACACCTGTCACCGGCTTTTGAAGAGTATATCGGCAAGACGACAAACTGATGTGCTTAAACGTGGTTTACGAAACACTCCAAACGAGTACTTTTTGCATTTTCCAGACGATCATTGTACATAAAATTATCCCCTGAAAATGAGACCACTAACAGTTAGCACCTGCACAAGGAGCAAATAGAAGTAAACGACTGAACAACTAATGAAATTGTGAATGTGAATATGTAAGAAAAGGAAATCGTTTGATATTTTTGTTTTCTGTGTAGTAAACAAAGAAACACCTAGATGTAGTTCAGTCTCAATCTCAATTCGACATCACTGACAACCATAAAGTACACATTTACTTAAGGTGCTGGTATTTGCATTTAAATAATTTTAGTGACAAAGAAAAAGTAAACGTTACTGCAAGCTACTCACTTTGATTAATATATGTGTTAATGTTTACAAATTTACAATTAAAACAAATTACGTTATTCTTCATGGCATTTGTAAGGTGGAAATAAAAGTGCTATTGTTACAAACAATAGAGCTTTATTAACATGTCCATGCACAACTGTGCGAAAAGCATAAACTTTATGATTACAATTTTAATTGTAAGTAGCTTTATTTACATTCATAATTGGTACGATGTTTAATTCTATATTGACAGACTAAGGAGTGAACAGCGATGTGTTTATCTCTATGTTGAAGGTGAGTTTATATTCTCTGTTGACTTCAGATTTATTATACAGCTGTACACACACTATTGGCCTCTTATATATAACACAACTTTTTACTCTGTATCGAACTCATATATATGATACCGCTTTATAGACACTATTGCCATCTTACACATGACACCACTTTATACACTCTATTTAAATCATACATAAGATACCGAGTTATAGACTCTATTGCCGGTGTACATATGACTCCACGTTATACACACTATTGCCCTCTCACATATAATTTCACTTTATACACACTATTGCCCTCTCACATATAATTCCACTTTATACACACTATTGCACTCTTACATATGGCTCCACTTTTGACACACTATTGCCCTCTCACATATGGCACCACAGTATGAACTCTATCGACCTCATACATATCACACCACTTTATACACTCTATCAAGCTCATACATATGACGTCACTTTATACACTATCGACTTCATACATATGACACCAATTTATACACTCTATCTACCTCTAACAAGTAATGCCACTGTTTACACTATTTCGACCTCTTACACATGATACCCCTATCATTCTCATCATAATATATATAATAACAAGTACAATGTTTCTCTAAGCATGTCTGGTCTGTGAGCCACACGAAACCCTGTCAACATATTAGATTTAAAAATATGCAAACTGTTTCAAAACAAGAATATGTGACACAGACGATTGGACACAGCACAAGCTATTGACGTCTCTATTGGTCAAACTTAAATCCATATAAGTTGACAAGTACCGAGCAAAACCAGTCAAAATCGAAACACAGGTTATGTTAAAAGCTGAATGTAAATATTGCGCAAATTGCAACGCATATACTTTATATAAAACACCACGTACCACGCCTGGAAATAAATACATCGCCAGTCAAGTTGTCAGGGTACGAATAAGTTTTTCTTCAATGGCATATTTAAAAAATGTTCTTTCGTTTCAATGGCAAAAAGACCTACACTCCTAAATGTACGGAAAAATAGTTTTTTTTTTTCAAACTATTCAATACCTATAGACCATTTAAAGCCGTTTCGGAGAGCAAAAAACTAAACGATACCGGGCCTGGTAGCGTAATCGGTTTTAGGTACGGGAGGCCCCGGGTTTGATCCCAGGCCGCGACATACCAAAGTCCTTAAAAATAGTAGTTTAGCTCCCTTGCTAACGCTCAAGCAAATATAAGGGTAGTTCCACTACTGGTTGGCCCGGTGTCAGATTAATGTCACTGGGTGTGGTATCATACCAGATTTTCACGGTATGCTATACACAGTGAATGCAGCACTATATCTGCTTCAAGTGAACACCGTCTCCAGATAACTGGAATACTTTTGGTGGGACGATAAACCTAATAAACACAAAAGCTAAACGTAACATTTATAACCAGGACGTCTGAATTGTAGAATATCAATTTTCTTCAGACGGAACAGGTAGTGGTAACCACGTTAAAATAACGAGTCACCCAAGTTAAACAAATAAATAAAGAGAATAGTAAATAAAACTCTTTGCTTAAACTACATCATTAAGGGATCTTTTTAAACATAATTCCTTAATACTTGTGACAATTTACAACTTGTTTTAAACAAATTGTACAAAAACGAATCAATACAATAAAAATAATAACAGAGAAAAACAACAACACACCACCACCACCAACAGAAACCAACAAAAAACAAACTCGGATGAAATAATCGTCTTAATGTACAGCATACAAAGTATTCGGTGCCGAGTTATGATCCTGACGATTAAGCATTTGCTGCTACAAAGTCTTAATCAACAACTCTTGATCAACTAAAGACAACTTACTAATAATAATGGGCTGATAGCAGATGTGGTCAGCTGAGAGTATGACTTTGATGACCGTTTTTGTCCTGTTTTCTGTTTTTAGCAAAGCCAAAATTGGTGGATGTCAGGAAGACGGAACATGGCAGTTTTATTGAATGGGAATTGATCTACGATAAAAGGGTATGTGGGAACTGCAGTGTATAACATATATTCCAAGGTTCATCTTGCTGCATGTCACGAGTGAATAATTTCATAATAAAACACAGACAAGTTAACCTTCGATTGATGCCCACTCGCTTGAACATCTATCCAACTATTTCCGTAACCGTCTCACCATCGTTTAAAGGAAACCGTATGTACCAATTTTGTTTTATCTAACTCAATCCATGAACTAATCAAGTTGAAGCAACCATCCCATTGAAAGCTTGTAGACTTATATGCAATTTGTAAAGCATGATGTGGGGGAAAAACAAGCATGATTATGTAGTGGCCACATACACGTGTAAACATTAAAACAATCTACTTTGTGATGTAGAATTAATTCTTATTTAGTGATATTTATATATTATAGGTGAAGCGTCCGGACAATTCGGCGTATATAATTATCTACGACGCCAGCGGAGCAGCTCATGACATTCTTGACGCGACGTCAGATAACATAACGTTCAGTGGGCCTTACATACGGTTTTGGTTCAATGTCAACCTTGCAAAGTCATACTACATTCTTTTGTCGATGGGTATGTAGTTCCATATTGTCTACGTATCAAGTGTGCACCACAATCTTAAAAAACAACTAGGTTATAAATATTTGAGAATGACATATACAGCTCTTATCTGATTTCTGGCCAGATTTAATACTGAGTAAATATTTTAACCATTGAGTGGCAAGGGGGTGGTCTCAGAGTAAAGCTCAATGTTTTTTACCTGGTGTACAAGTGTTTCATATGAAGAGGCACGCAATTTAGATTGACGATTTAACGATTTTATTTTACGATGTGAAAAAACCCCACAGAATCTGTTCATATTAATTTAGCAAAGAAGATAATTTGATACATATACGATGGTTTGTCGTGTTATTGGTCGACATTTGTAAATATTGTAAAAAATAACTTGAGTTTTGATAAATGACAGTATTCTGCAAGTAGTGTAGAGCAGCTGCATCGGCTAGGAATGGAAGACTAGAGGCTTTGTATGAGAACATTTTAAATTGTACTAATGCCCCTCTTCCTGAAGCTAGGCGCAGTTGCCGTAATTATGTAGTGTTACTTCGCTAGAAATCGCCCCATGCAAACAAATTGTTCCATTTTAAATAGACAGGACCACAAGCATCTATCTGAAACACAACTTTGTTTAAGATACTATTAGAATAGTTAATAAGTTTAAGGATAATGCTTGGAAGATAAAACACCTCATGGAACATTTCATTCCGTCCGTAAGCATGCTGGTTTTGCTTAGCATTTTTGCACGGATGTACATCGTTTGTCGGAAATTAAACAAACAAAACAAAGGACAATGGAAATAAACAAAATTACTGCGGTTGTTTGTCTAACAGGTGTCGTACTAGGAGGGTGCAAAATACCATCAGATCCAATGGAAAACAAAACACGAATTATTATTAACAGAAAAGGTAGGTAATTGTTTCTTAGGTTTTGCAAGAGAATGAACTATAAACAAAGTTTCAATGTGAATTTAATAGACTCTTCTCCGGTTAAAAACAACGTGTGTATGTTATTATGTTATGTTTTTAAAGTGGCTTCTGAAACTAAATTTGTAAACCTTATTTTAATAGTTGAGTAAATATTTCTTTTATCAAATCATATATATAATATAAAAAATTATACTAAACTTCAAGAATTATTATTCAATATTGTATATGTAAGCTGCAAAATAAATTTAAATGTTCATAAAGCGTTTTTCAGTTGAGTATGGCTTTACTTAACAACGCTTTGAACGGGTACAGATATTAGTAGAAGTTTAATTACTTCCAAACGGCATAGCTTTGTATTGGAAAATTCCATTAAAGCAAAATAAATTATTGGCGCTTACCGGCCCCAAAATACTGTATTATTTTCACAAATAAATGGATTAATTGTCGTTGTTATTCTACGGTTCAAAGCTTCTAATTCAACATATTTCTATAAATTCTAACCGGAAACAAATAACTGACGGAATAGATCTTACCTTAAAATATCTCGATCACAGAGTGTCCTAAACCGCAGACAATTAGTCACGGGACATGGAGCGAAAACAACACCGTGTATGGTGACCAGGCCAATATTACGTGTGACCGTGGCTATCAGTTGTCAGGAAATGCCACTGTTGTCTGCGGCGCCAACGAGACCTGGCAGGGACAGCAGCCCTCTTGCACAATCATCGGTAAGAAATATTGTGAAGTCTGTGACATACACAAAGACGCTGGAAGGTTCTGACAAACATCCCGAATCTTTGGTTTGAAAGCCGTCCTATTGGGAGTTTTGGATAAAAGCATCATACGTGTCAACCCTTTTTTACTTTGTATGTAGAATAGACTTTCACAATGTCTATGATTGTGAAAAGTAGAGTATGAATATTGACGGGAAAGTTTTTATTTTGCTCATAAAACTATTTTTAAGCTTGTCAAACTTTGACGAAGCATTTCTTCTTAGTTACATTTTAAGCAAGCCAGTTTTTGATGTTGTCTGAATGTCGTGTTTTTTTCTACTATATTTATGAAAAATGATTTCTGAAAATTCCTTGTCAAATCGTCAATAAAATGTTTTTCGATGTTTGTTCTCGGTAAAAAAGACATTTATATAAAGCTTTATATTGAACTGTTAGAATGTGGTGTTAAATATAATGTTAATATGCTAATGTTTGTGACGCCATTATGAGTAGACTGTGGAACCCTACAAGACATAAGGAACGGTTCTGTGACGTTCAATAGCACCGTATACGGTGAGACGGCAAAGTACATATGTGACAAGGGGTTTCACATCAATGATGCAAGTCTCATCACGAGGGAATGTACCGAGTTTGGATCTTGGAGAGGCGAGACACCGTACTGTATCATCCAAGGTCAGTGTTATTCCTTTGATTCAGCTATATATTTTAATGCCTTATATAACAACTTAAGTAACCAAATAACCAATGCATATTGATATTAAGCTTTTTAAGATATATCTTATGTCTTTGCAGACACTACATTCCTTTGGAATCTCCTTTGGAATCTTTGTGTTCATCGTTGACTTAGTAAAGCTCAGTATTTTGGTTACCTTTGTATTAAATGTGCTTCAGCACTGTGTTGTGTGTTGTTTATCCTCCTTTATTAGAGGTTTTAAATGTAAAAGCCCCATAAACACTCTGGTAATCTTTTACGGCTGAATTTCTACTAGGTAATTTCATTTTGCACTCCTCGAAGGGGGGAATACAATCGGTTTTCATAAACGTCTGTCGTCCAGAGTTGACCGGAGCCTGTGAGCTCGTTGTTGTAAGATTAGATTTAGAGTACAGAAGATGTTAACGTTCATTTTGTTGATGTGGTGTTAAAATGTGTTTGTGGGGATAATATCGGAATATAGATAAGATATACACCAACCTCTTATATACCCTATTTTAGTTCTTCTGTCTGCCTCATTCTTCTGCAAATAGAAAATCTTGAACAAAGATTTGATAGAGGCACTTAAAACTACGTGCTAAGCAAATTAACATCTCCGGCTAGGCTATCTCTTGGTTAATTCTCTTTTGTCTTTATTCGGGAGATCTCTATCGTTTCTGTACCTACTTAAATATTTACCCCCCTCGTCTAAATTACGGAATAAAAATTACATGATACATTTATTTCAATCCTAATATGTACAAAGTTGGGATAAGAAGCATTGCAGTGCAGTTGAATGAATATATAATGTCATATCCCATACACAAACATCATTATTTTTTTAAGTTTTTACTTCTGTTAGACATCTTACATTCATAATTCTAAATTCATTTTTTTGCGCTTGCAGTTTGCATACAAAATAACAGCCCTTCAAATTACACGGAAGCAATCAAAGCGATATGTTAATACTACTGTTTGTTTGTTTATTGGGTTTATCGTCCCACCAACAGTATTTCAGTTATCTGGAGACGGCGTTACTACTACTACTACTACTACTACTACTACTACTACTACAACTTCTACTTCTACTACTACTTCTACTACTACCACTACTACTACTACTACTACAACTACCACTATGACTAGTACTTCTACTCCTGATACTCCTACTCCTACTGCTACTAGTACCACATTTTCTACTACTACTTTTATTATTGCTGATGCTAGAAGTACTGTTACTTCCACCATTACTACTACTGCTCCTTCTACTACTACTTCAGCTAATTATATTACTACTACTACTACTACTACTACTACTACTACTACTACTACTACTACTACTAGTACTACTACTACTACTAGTACTACTGCTACTACTACTACTATTACAACTACTACTACTTCTGTTACTACTAGTACCTCTATTATTAATACTACTACTAATATCACAACTGCTACATGTATTTCTTCTACTTCTACTACCGCTACCATTACTTTGAACTTTTACGCCTCCATTACCCTTTCTCCACCTTTTCCTACTGTTACTACTTCTCCACCATCTCATTCTACTACTACTACTACTACTACTACAACTAATACTACAAACTACTACTACAGCAAATACACAAATTACTAGTACTACTACGTCTACCATTAATTCTCCTGTTTTGTCTGCCCGCCCTCTTTCTAGTCCTTCTCCTACTACTACTAAAACCGCAACTAGTAATACTGCTATTACTACAACTTTTACTAATACTTCTGATGTTGCTATTACTACAGCTATTACTACAGCTATTACTACAGCTACTATTACTACATTTATTTCTTCAACTACTCCTACTCCTCCCCGTTCTCGTCCTCATCATCATACCTTTCTTTATTTTCGTACTACTAATACAACTGGCACTCCACAACTACTTCAGAATCTACCACCACCACTACTACTACTACTACTACTATTACTACTACTACTTCTACTACAACTAGTCGTTCTAGAATGTAAAATAGACTATTATGTGATCGACGACTTCGTGAGTTCACGTGAAATTATCACTGACCTAAAAATAAAAAAATAGCAGTATGTCATTCTTGAGCAAATAGGATTTGTTTACAAAGGGTGTTAACTCAAGATGTGCAGTTTTACACAGGGTGGTGAATAATTATGTCCCTTGACAGTATCTTTCTCCATGCCGTTTCAAAGTGTTATAGTATATATTCAGAAGGAATGTAATAATCCGTTATGTACAACAGAACCACGTACGGCGAGTCAGGCTATTATGGTAAAGGTTTTTTATGAGCAAAGGAGGGATCTACAAAAGCGCATGTGCCGTGTACGAGACCTGGACTGGAGAGACGCCGCAATATCCCATCGTAGGTCGGTGGGGATGATTTCTTTACTGCATTATATTTACTGTTGTCACAAACCTGCTGATGCAACTACAAGTACAACAACACGAGTCAAACTTCATGTGTCGTCTTTCGAGCCTACATGTTTAAAGCATGTGTATAATACAACATTTCGGCTTTCAGAAAAAACAGACCCTTCGTCTTTCTGATCTGTGTGCATTTGCTTATTCTTTCGTGATGTTGTAAGTGTATATGCATCATATAAGTCTAATCTACAGCGTGTATGAATTGCACGATTGTCTCCTCAAAGTATATGTACATATTTTCTCATGTGCTATATGTTCTCGTTATTGCTTTTTTATCCATAACAGTTTTCTTTCGTTTTCATACTTGCACATCTACATGGCTGGTACTTGGTTATCTGTTTAATGCCAAACATATGCACCAAACGCATGAATAAACGAACTATGATACACATATAAAGCCTTTTAAGTAAAGTCACTATGTCAGATTTTATTATAGAGACAGTTAACCACTTTAAGGATCGGTAAGTATAATAAAAAATTAAATTATTCGTTAGCTATATCAATGAAACAAGTTTAACTCCGCCATTGATTCATGGTTATGACAAAGTGAACAATAATTCATGTTCAATTATAAGTAAACTTGTTGTTAAAGAATTAATTGTTTAAAACCAGTTTCATGATTTATTGTTTTAAGATGTATTTGCCTATTTAGAAAAATAACAAAAAACATACAAGACATTTATTGATTTATTGGATTCAAGCACAATGCTTTCAAAACATTAAACAAAATTATCGATCGTCAACCCGTCTATAAACATTTACATATATAGCACATATATAAAGACAAGAAAACCTTTATAAATGTTTAGATTGCAGAATGCCATCCGAAGTTGAATTCGCTAGTTTTACCTACAACGGGACCACGTATCAGGAGTCGGTGAATTATACGTGCAACGACAACTATTTTCTCAGCACCGGAAATGACGTCAGACGTTGCGAGGCGGATGGCCATTGGAGTGGCACTGTACCCACATGTACAAGAAAGTGTAGGTATATTTTATGATGTATTACATATTTTCATTTAATAATTCCAAAACGATAAAAAACTACTTTGAATGCAAAATCCTGGTCTTAAAATATGCAGTTGTTAAGGATATGCAACTTGTACTTTTGTATGTTATCTGTTTCACTACGATTTTATATACTGTACACATAGTTTTATCTATGTAGGTGATACAATGGGAGATACCTACTGGCTTTCATCTGAATGAGTTATGAAAAAAATGTCCTGAAAGTGACTACGTTTAAAGAATTGAGTTAACACGATTACATTAACTGTGATATAAAAACTATTAAGCTACTGTACAAATTGACAGGTGAATAGAAGTACTATAAAATGTAAGTGCACTATATGTATTTAAAGTCTATACACTCCCAAAAGCTGAACTATGTTCGACATACACAATACACAAACCCACGGAAAAATTATAATTGTGTTTCGTTTTTTCTTCAACAGTTATACCTGGTGATAACTGTCTGCCAGACTTGACCGGGATTTCCCAATGTCTCGGTGCGGAGTTTTCCTGTCGATTCGATACATTTACAGGGAACTTCCGCTGTCTGTGTTCGCCAGAACTGATTTTATTTAACTTCGCAGATAAAGCTTTATGCTTGGAAAGTAAGTCAGGTTGTTGTCAATTTCGGATTTTAAGAATTTAAGTTTTCTCTGTCTTGATGACTTTGTGGTGTAATGTAATGAAAAAGTACAACAGTATAATCCAATTAATTATATAATAAGTATTAAAAACTGTTACATCTAGTTAGTTCATAGGAGTTCACATTTAATTAACACATTTATTAACATGACAAAACTAAATATATTCTTAAGTTGAAAACAATACATTGAATAATCCAGTTAAACATGTTATTGTTAAACCTAAATCGCTGCAGCTAGCTGAAAACAAAAGTTAATCTTATTTAAATTACTGGCCGTGTTTATATTTTCACAGAACTGAGCTCATTTTCCACTTATAGAAAAAGTCAAATATGCAGTAAATATGATAGCATTAGGTTAATTTGTTTTTACTGTTTCACTATTTCTCATCCTTTTGGCCGGTGTGAATGCATCACTTTTATTTTGTTGTGTTATACAATCTGTGAACTAAACTGCCTTAAAAGATAAATCTGCTGACTGATAATCAGAATCTGACTATGGCGGAAGCTGTCATATTGAGAAACAGTGTACAACGTTCCTGTCCGAATGTATCCGGACTGGCATGGAACCCGGCTCGTGTGGATGTCCTTGGGGAACAAGCTACAACGAAACGGTTAACGAATGCACAACTAACGGTACTGGTTGTTAATTACCAGTTGCTCTGAGTAACAAACGAATACGACGTTTCTTGTTTAATAGTAGTTCCCAGTTAAAATTACTTTGTTATTTAAGCAATACATTTCCTTATCTATAATAGCTGCTTCTGACACATATCATTGAAACTGTACGTCGATTATGGTGACATCAGGACATAAATTGCCTTTGGCTAACTTCAAGTTTTCTATGATTCAAGGAGAAGGGCATATGAATATGCATTTTACTTAAACGTCTAGTGAACTTGTGGTAGTGCATCTTAAAGAACAGGCCGCAGATTAAACCGTTTTTGTCAGATTATGTGAGCAACATCGAAGTTCATAATTGCGTTGCTGCGATGTATTTCTAAGAAAATGTAATATAATTGCCAACATCATATTTTAATTGGCATTTTGAACAACATAAGATAATGCATTTTTCACATTATAATCCAGTTGCCTTATATTAGACGAAAACAATGCATGCCACATGCAATTGTTAACATTTATTTATAAAACCATATATAAACATAATATTAGCAGTATTTTTGCACTGTTTACAGCTAAAGTATTCTGTTCGGCGGGTCCGGATCGGCTAGGCCTTTGGTGGAATAAAACTAAATTACTGACAACTGCTTATCAGCAGTGTCCTGCAGGGTCGTCCGGTGAGTGAATCGTTATGTTATTAGTACATCAACTTCCTATTGATACTTAGATAGTCTCGACTTATGTGTAGGTTACCCGCTCACAAACGGTATCACAATGTTCTAGTATGCAAAAGTAGGTGACCATGTTTCAGACTTGCACTGATTTCATAAACGGTTTTATGTTAACATACACATAATTGATGGGCAGCGTTACATGCGTCTTTTATATGTGTGGTCATCTTATTGGATTAAAACATGTAAAAAATACAGGACATATTTTTTTTCACATTTGCATTTACCTTGTTTGCCTTTGTCTACTGGTAGATAAAATTCAAATATCTGTTAGAGTTTTGATAGGACCTTTTCTTATTTACCTATATTAGAAATCAGAGTGAATATTGAAACACAGCTTTTGAAGGTATTTATCACATCATATTATGTATCGAAAACAACAAAGCTGGCGTTTTATGTGTAGACCTGCCATAAGAAGCACTGAGCACAATTTGAAACGGACAGAAACATTTTTTGTAAGGAAATTAATAATGATCCATTTCATGAACATTGAAATATCTTGCTTAATGTTCAAGAGGTAAATTCACCAAAACGTTACTTGCATTCAAATTATATGGAATTTTATATGTTGAAGTTTATTGAAGACTTGCAGGCTTTTGCCTTTCATGAAAGGATATTCACCAAAACACGGCAAAACAGAGACATTATTATTTATCCCACCATCTCTGTAAATATTGGTTGATATGACCCGTGTGAGCTTTATCAGCCGATATTCGCGCACCTGCTCGAAGCCGGACTACTTTTTTTGACCAAACGATCAGGAATGTTTACTTGAACGAAACCCATTTATCGCGTAATTATGCTTGTGATCACCCCATAAATGTCCATAATATAAAAATTAGTTAAATCGAGCAAATGAGGCCATTTAAAAGGGATGAGCGAGGTTTTGATCTTTGTCCTTTAGGATTGAAAATTTAAGTAGCGGCTTCTTAACCGATTGAGCTAACCGGACAGTTCATAGCGATTTTCAGAAGTTCTATTTAACAATGATATAGAAAAATGTGTAAATAAAAAAGTATTAAAGCTTTATTGATAAACATGTACACATTTACAATTCAAAAACTTGCAAAAATCTGAAACAAAATGTAATACAGGCACATGATCAAAACTGGTTAGGAACAGTAATAAAATCAATAAAAGTACGAATTTGTAGTATGCAAAAATAAAAACAACTGTCAAAATGTCATATTGTGTGTGTCCCGGTTGTTTTGATGTTATTTGGTGAGAATTAAACGAATGTGATGAATAATCGTGAGAAAACCAAAGCAGTGTTGTAGAGATGAGGTACGAGGATTTCGCGGCAAAATTTGTCTTTAATCCCAGCATTTGTGAGAAGGAAATTTTTCTTGAATCTGTGACTGTCTCAGAAAGCAGCAGTCAGCTGCCTCATCTGAGAACAGACCCTGATGATCAAATGTCGTTACATGACGAACATTCAGATAGAGCTCAGTCTTCAGTTGAACCAAATACAGCTGAATGCACAGATCTGGACACATGTTCTAATGAATTACAGATTATAGAGTTAAGCTTGAACAACAGCACATGACCTCCAATCCCAACATTTCTCCAAATTTCGCAAGTCACCCTGTCAAAAACACAACTATCTTCGCAATTTTATTGAGCTATATTCAATGTTCAGAATTTCAATGTCATCAACAATTAAAATCCATGAGCAAACTGTTTGTCACAACCACAGACACAAAGCTCGAATGTAATTCGCGTTTCTTAATGCCATGTGCAAGGCATCTTTAATGTTACACGGCCTTGACATAACACACTACATGCACAACTTTACACGAGGTTGTGGTTTTTGTTGATGTTATTTTCGAACCATTATTTTTAATTATAGTAATCAATAAAATTACAACCTTAAGTATAGTGAAAATAAAATAAAAGAAATAGCATGTTTATTGTCTTATTTTTAATTGTAAAATGGAACAATTTCTTATAGCCGAATTACTCTATGCACGCGCATGAATTTCGTGAATTGCACTGGAATGTCAGATCCTGTAGGGGAGGAGCAGTATCGGCTAATTTAAATGTTTCCCTGTTTAATCCATTTGGACGAACTGTTGATGGTTTGATAAAAAGAATACCATGTTAGTGTTGATAGAGATAAATATTATCATGCTTGGCCCGAAAATCAGAAAGCACTCGGCAGAGCCACGTGTCTTCTGATTTTCTTAGCCTCGCCTGATAACATTTATCTATATCAACACTAATCTGGTATTCTCTATTTATCTGAGAAATACAATATTAAACGTTCTTAGTTTCATATGTGATTTGCAATAGCAATACATAACCAGAGTATTTTGTTTACTAGAAATAAATATACACACTTAGAAACATGTAACAAACAAAACAAAACAACACATATATGTCGTACCGATTACCTCATTTCGCATCTTTAAAAGTTCCATTTCTGTTTCAGGTAAAATAATCCGCAAATGTCTAATCGATGGAACCTTTTCTTCTGCCTTGTATAATTGCACCAATCATATCTTCAAGAACCTTACTGAGAAGGTGACATGACACAACTTCATTTTTGTATAAATTGAGCATAACTTTTAAAAGTTGTTCGCCTACAAAGATGGCAAAAGTTTTTTGTCTAATAATACTCTCAATAGATGCAAATATAGCATTATTTTCTTGATAAAAAACGCATCGGCATAATGAGCAAATGCAGTTTGTTAAATATATGTAACGTAAAAAAGCACATTTAATTTGCCATGCCTTTCTTCGGATCAGTTGTTTGTAGATTTCCTCTCTAATATTTTTTCATAAAGATTCATTCGACCAATATAACTACAACAGAAGCCCTAGAGTCTCTGCAGGAGGCAGTGAAGAACAATTCCGAACTTTATCCCGGAGATGTTGACTATATAGAAAATATCCTAACACAAATCGCTGACAAGGAGGTCAATGGAACGTCCTCTGCCAAACATCTAAAACAGAATGCTGAGGTGAAGCTGATAATTATATTATGTATATAAATAGATCCGTAACATTTTCCATTGCAGACAGATTAACGCATACAAGATATATTTTAAAGAACAGATGTGAAATAATATTTTTTTTAATTCACGTAATTTTAAAACAAACGTATTTTATTGGGTGAGAGTTACGCTGACGCTTAAAGATGACAGTTTTACAGAAACACGTCGTAATTACTTCGTAATATGAGTCTCCAGAAACTACCACTATTTTTATCGATATTCACCAACTAACAAATTATTTTTCTTTTCCATCCGGCTACGCTAGTGTTATTATCAATCATACACCGATAATATTTAAAATAAACATACGCCATCCGAATTGACATAATGGAGCACGCGTGTTGTACGTTACACTGGTGTATGTCAAAGTCTTAATTGAACATTTCCTTATATTTTATTTCAATATACTCGGCTGAAATAAGCGAAAATGCGCACAAAGTTATAATTAATGAGAAAATATGACAAATTACAATCATCATATATTAGAAATTTGAAAGGAGCAAGACAAAGGCATTACCACGCCAATCAATCGGAAAAAAGTACAACCAAATCTGTGACGAGTATATAGATACATGTTTTTTAACACACACACACACACACACACACACACACACACACAAACACACACACACACACACACACACACACACACACACACACACACACACACACACACACACACACATATATATGTCGTGGTGTTCCCTGAAAAGAAATTATATTAGGACACGTTGTGGCTTGTGATAATCATACCATATTAAATACAGTCAACTCTCGTTATCTCAAATTTCAAGGGACCGTAGAAAATAGTTTGAGATATCCGAAGTTTGAGTTATCCGAATTTAAGGATAGTTTATGTAAATCTTAAAAATCTTACCTGCTACACGATGACTGGTAATGACTGAAATTCCTTGTTATGTCTGCCACTGTAAACTAAGTTTCTGCAAGTTTGTGTGATTTTGCATGTTTAAAGTGTTATTAGATTTTTTACAATGTAATTTAATATTCTTCTTTTTATTGTAGGTTGTTGCGTCGTCGTAAGTGCATGGCCTAATTTTGTATACCTAAAGCTGGTACCTGCAAGTTCTCAAATACTTTTACAACAACAAGTACAAACTGAAACACTTTAATCAGCGTTAACAGATTAACGAAATTGTTGTTCATTAAATCAGCTAATTAAATAATAATCGATTAACCTCTTCTCTAAATTACGTGAAATCCTGATTGCCGATAATTGGCGATAAAACTCGCGCCCAAATCTTCGCAAGTTTCACGGTAGGTGTGAAAATCACTATTGTTGCCGTTTTGCATCTTATAGCAATTTGAAGTTTGAGATAGACCAACTGATTTCAACAGTTTTACACGTGTACAAAGAATTTAGTTTGATATATCCGATAATTTGACATATCCGAATTTGAGTTAAGCGGAGTCGAACTATATAGAAACTATAGGGAAAAAAACGGGACCGTAGAAAACAGTTTGACATAACCGGAAATTTTAATTAACCGATTTTGTGATAACAAGAGTTGACTGTAGCTGCATAATCAAAAGTTGTTTTCTTGACACTAGCTTGGTCGGTGAATGCACGGGTAAGGAGAAACCGCATTTGTTTTACATCAGTTTATGTTTAATGTATACAATGTTTTGCCTTTTGATGCACATTTTCCGGAAAGACTAGTTTTATTCTTCCTCTTTGATTTAGACCTTTTTCGAGATTGCCGATATTCTGACTGACCCAGAATTAAATAGACCGGTCTGGGAGTGCAAAGTTGAACAGGTGAGCCATTATAGATTGTCCTTGTTTTTAACGTATTATTGAATTTATTGCAATGGTTTCTTTAATCTACACGCGACTTTTTGAACCGAATGCTTTTACCAAGTTTATCCCGAGGGAATATGATTTCAGTCTATTACATGGATTTTATCTCATTTAAAATATAAATATAATATGTCATTTATGAATAACCCTTTTCTGAAAGAAACGACAGAAAGACACACATAGCTACCTCTTCTTACATAATTTTGCCGTTGTACTGGATCACATTGCATTAGCTTAAAACAGGAACATATTTCGTTTCTTATTCTGTGATTTGCACAAAAAATATTTAAATTGTTCAAATTATTTGCAAAATATGTATAATGTTTGTACTTGATAAACAAGCTATTTTAGATTATTTCAGTATAATAGTTTCTTCATTAAAAACTATGTTGGAACAAATTCTGACAACACATTCATTTGTTGCATTCATTTAAAGACATTTTCATGAGTGGCGTTCTCTTTATTATATTGCCAGAATAACAAAGGCGTTGGAAGGTTCATCGAAACAATCGACCGTTATAGTTTAAATCTCGCAAAGATCATCGATTCATCCAACGAAACTAAACTTACCATCCAAAAAGAGAATCTAGGTAAATATCATTAGTTAGTGTACACTAATTAAAACACGGTTGAATCAATAGATTTTCGGTCCCGGCACGGGTGGCCCCAAGTTCAATCCATTCAGTTACAAATGGTTGTAGTTGCTTAGGTATAAAAAATATAAAGGAAACCGTCCGGCTTGGCGTTCCACGTTCTGAAGGGTATGACAGGCTGTGGTAAAGTACTATTCACAGTTCAGGACGCACAATACACAATGGAAAGATGAAACTAGTGATGGAAAGATAACCCCAATAATTACAGCGAACAGATTAAACAGCAAATAACGATTTATTTTGCCTGGATGTAGGTATTTAGGCAATAATGTTTTTCTTTGTTTATGTTTATTAAATCTGTATGCAATATTAAGATAATTGTTGTTTCTCTTGATGGTTCTTTAAATTTAATCGTTGTTTAATATTCACCAACCAACGAATTAGTGGACACAATTATATAGTAAAGGATAATTCAATTGTGTTTTAAATATTTTTCTCGTAAACTCCATACAGTTTATAAATACTGTTAATACATTGTCAGTAGATTTGCATGGTTTATAAAGAAACAACAAAAACAAACCAACGACAAATTTCGATTCAACGTTGATGTAAGACTAGAATAGCCCAGTTGCAAAACGTTGTTGTTTTTGTTTATACTGATATATAGTGTGTTCAAAACCCTCCCTGTGTTTTTTTAATTAAATAGGATATTTGTGTTTGTCCATAGTTTCAAAATAACATTTTTTCTTGTTATTAGTCGTATCCATATGGAAGGTGAGCGAAGACCTAGATATTGACTTGAAGTATCCGGATGAAGATGATTCACGTCCTTTAAACTTAAGCCTGTTCTCGTCGTTTACTGTAAGGAGTGAGTCACTCGCAGGTATAAAACATGTTTAGCATGCACTTTGTATGGTTTTTAATTGTTTTATATGGTTTACATATAAGGCACTTTGTATTGCTTTGTATAATTGATAAAACTGACAGTTTGTTTTCCCTCTATACTACAAACTTCAAAATTTCTTTGCCTTTAGGAATACCGGACAAGGTAACAAGTGTTGTTGTAGTGGTGTATCGTGATATTGCCAAAGCTTTGCCGAAAACCGAGTAAGTTATTTTAACGTGCAGATGATAAGAAGTGTTTTCCTTACTACCAGACTGCTTTATGTCTTTAGAATTGATCACGTAGTGAATATAGATTTAGTTATTTGTTTTTGTCGTTATCGAGTCTTGAAAACATGTTTGTGAAATTTAACCATAAATGGCAAGTAAGCTAGTGATCAGTTATTCAATAAAACTATTTTAATTAGTTTAAAGCAATTCTTACAGTTTTTATCGTTTTATATGTCGTTGTTCAATCATTCCATCTATATTTAACACGTTAAATGAAATAGTTATACTGCATTTTTGTCCATCGTGTATATTTATTATCACAGTGTCCAGCAGACATATCAGTCCTCAGTTCGTACCATCAACTCCCAGGTGCTGTCAATACAGCTGCTACCCAAACCACCGAAAGTGCTTAACCCACCTATTCAGCTGACTTTCAGCATACATGAGGTATTACAAGCTTAGACGTTACTTGTACAATCGTGTTTAAAAGAGCCAGTGTTAATCAACTTATAAGCCAGGGGTCGAATTTAAGCTGATTATCACCTTAGAAATCTTTTTTTAAGTACATCTGCATGATCGTGTTTTGAAAGAATATTAAGATTAACTATTAACATAATTAGAAATTGAAAAGATAGGCCCTTAATAAGACACTCTCGCGATACCTAAAAGATCATGCTTATGTTTGCAGATTTCGATTATTTGATTTACCAGCAAAAGTGGATTGTAATAGTTAAAAAAGAAATCTCGTATTTTGAACCTCATTCACAAATATTGTTTGACCGGAAATTGATATCATTTTGATTATTTTATTCACTAATCAGATGTGCATTTAAAATAGGAACGGGGTGTTTCTTTATGCAATGTTTATTTTCTCTGATCTTGTATTTTGTTCCAGCAAAAGGAAGGCTTTGAGTCGCAATGTTCCTTCTGGCAGACATCTGCAGAGTAAGACTTACTGTGTTTGTCTCCTGCTTTGCAGACTAAAACATATGGACAGATAATGCTTAGTATTGTTTGATGCCTATATATTGCGTGTATAGGGTAAACCATTATTAATATAATATGAAGAAGTTTTTTTGACAAAAAGATTAGGTTTTAAACTATGTAGTTTCTGTATTTGTTTCTGTTCAACATACGATATTCCTTTCGATGCTTAAATCATTGAAAATGTCAATTAATAATAATTTAACCGAAGTATTTAAATGTATGATCAATATATAAGTATTGAAAATAAGGTTTATACTATTGTTTTTCAATATGCACACAAATTTGCTTTACAAAATCAGATATATTTATATTATGGTATATTATAGCACATAATGTCAACATACTATTTTAACCGGAATAAAATGAATTCCTATATATTATTTACAAACGTTTAATTATATTATAATGACACTTTTTAAAAAAAAAACGTGAAATATACATGTATAAGCCCGAGGTTTACAACGGTATATAATGATATTAGTAAGCTGGTATGTTTAATGATATTAGTGTCGTTTTGGATGAAAATTATAATTTATATTGATAACTTTTTTTAATGTTGCCGCAATATATTAGCACTATGCTACCAACAACCGTATCTGTATTTTCATTGAATAACTTAAATACAGACTAAGTGCAATTAATTATTATTTCTGTGAAACAGATTAAGCAATTTATCTTAACTGTTATTTAATACGCATGTATTATGTATTATAACAGTCTTTAACCCGGTAGTATTAATACTAGTGTCAAAAGGCATTGCAAGTTGAATTTAAATATCTTACAGTTTTCGTCAATTGTGTCAACCGTGGTTTAAAGCAATAATATTAAAAATAATAGATTACATATACACGTAGGAAGTGTTAAAACATCGTAGTAAGCTTTCGTGATTTTATGACAAATATTTCACGGCGTCTAGTTTATATTAATTAATTAGGACTGTGTAATCCGTGGTCGAAATACTACTAACTCCAATTAGTGAGATATCAAGCGTTAGTTCAGAACAATGTAACATATGCTTCCCAAATTCACACATAACTAAAAACAGTGAAATTTATTTTCAGCGGCACTATATGTGGGTGGTCCACAAGCGGCTGTGAAAGAACAATGGCCAACGCCACCACCGTCCAGTGCTCCTGTAGTCATCTTACAAACTTTGCTATTCTCACGAGTCCTATAGAAACGGTATAAGATGTATGACACATCATGTCTTAAAATATTACCATTTATCTTACTAATTTTCGCCGTCTAAGCAGTATTATACATTCGAATTTGATATAATTGTTATTTTGTTATCAACTATAAGGAGTTAATTAAATTGTACTGTTTGTGGAAACAACGATGAAACTATCAAATCAAGTCTACTATTAGGGCTAGAGTTAAGCAACATGGTTGAAATTGGACGCAGTTTTATAAAGCAAGACGTTAATATAATAGCTTAACAGTCAAGTAACCACTATAATCATATAAATAAAATTACGACTCGTTTAAATGTACATCTTACGATGAAGTATTAAGAATAGTGTTATTTAAAAACAACACATCGTTTTCATTTTTATGTTGGCCATTATCAAAACATAAACCTCCTTACCACATCTCGTAACGATGTCGTAAAAATTGGCATTACTCGTGCATATAATGTCTATATTTGAATGCATGTTTAATATATTGTTCGAAATATCCAACTATTACCTTCATTCCCAGCCCA
This sequence comes from Sinonovacula constricta, assembly GCA_007844125.1. Lineage (NCBI taxonomy): Eukaryota > Metazoa > Mollusca > Bivalvia > Cardiida > Solecurtidae > Sinonovacula > Sinonovacula constricta. The sequence goes on from CM017567.1 coordinate 37,966,212, forward strand.
CCGAACACCAGGCGACATTGACCGTAATCTCGTTAACTGGATGTGGCATCTCCATTGGATGTCTTGTCATCACCCTAATCCTACATGTGTCGTACTGGGGGTATGCCGGCCAATCTTCTCGGTTATCATTTTTAAAATGATGTTTAGACCACACACGTTTAATATATAAATAAAAATAGTGTACATGTTTCTTGAGATATCCATGCGTATTTTATGCCTTTGCTTTGTGACTCTTCATCGTAATCTTTGTTGCAAGCAATTCCTTAATTAGATAGCATGTCTTTTACTAAAGATATAATACTAATTTTCACAGAACCAATGTTAAAATTATATTATCTACTAAAGAAATGGTTAGCTGTTTTACATTTGTAAAATGTGTCCCTTTCATTGCTAGATACGTCTAATCTCAATTTTATTATACCTCCTTAATATAGTTATAACTGTAGATATATCGTTGAAGACTAAGTCGACATAAAAACTCGTTGTTATGAAATCAATGATAAATGCAGTCTTTATGATGTATTACTTGCAGGTTTTTGAAGGGTGACAGAAATGTCCTTGCTATGACATTGTGTGCCTGTCTGCTGGTGGCCTATGTTCTGTTTGTGTTCGGCGTAACAAGGACAAGCGTCAAGGTACGTGCTACAAATATATACTAAAATTGACTTATATTTTATTGATTTAGTTTTAGTCAGATTTTAAGAAAATGCAAAATACTGAATTTAAAAAGCATGTTTAAGTCCAAGTAATGGTAAAAGAGCGAAAAAGATGAGCAAAGATTCAAGTCCTTGAAGTGCCAAAGATCCGCTAAATATATTTACATTCTATGTTTTTAAAATGTAAAAGTGTTTTATTTTCTTCTTATTACAACTTTAAGGTATTCAAATAAACCGTTTATATCTAATGCATTTCGGTACTTTAAGTGTTATTGCCAGTGTGGTTTTATGTTCTAAGACATAATGTACATTTGCTTATTTTGTTTTTCCTGGCATTTCACATGCAGGGTGTGTGTACAAGTGTCGCGGTACTGCTGCACTACACCTTCCTGCTGGTATTCTTCCTTCTTTTGGCCGAGGGGATCTACATGGCTGTACAGGTTGTTCTGCCCTTCCACAAGAAGTCACATCTTAAAGAGCTGCTTATTGGAGCATTTGGTAATCGATCGTTATATGTGTTAGTTATTAAATACTTGTGTGTTGTTTCTCCTTTCGAGTTTTAAGACGATATATGTGGTAAGAGCGTATTTTTGAGGAAATTCAATAATAAATTATATAATTTAATCCATAACAAATGTGCATATTCTCATGTGTTTTTTGGGGAATTGTAATTATACATAATAATTAATCTAATGTGCATGCAGCTGACTTTTTAATTAAATTTCTGTAAGTAGTTTGATAGTGTTAAAATCTTTTTGTAGTGGAAATTTGCATGTTTGAAATAAATGTAAGTAAGTATTTAAATAATTTAAACCACGACTATATCATCAGAGCGCTGGTTGTGCAGAAATACATCAACATTAATGACAAAAACTTTAATCGGTCTTTTTAGCGATTCCTGCAGTTTTTGTTCTGATAGTTGCCTCTGCTACCGAACTTCACGGCTATGGAAATAACAAATAGTAAGTGCCAGTCTCCGTTTAACAAATATTGGACATTAAAGGCACTCAAAGATAGAAACCGACCTTGTTTGGCTTAACACTGTGATCACAGTGGGATGATATAATAACTCAGGGAGAGAAGTCGGGTGTGTTAGAGCTTCCCAGCTGGGCACAATCTCAGGCTGCAGCGGTATCGGGGAAGGCTAGCAACCATGGCAGTGCAGCAAGCCCATTCGCCTCAATGCCATTTATTGTTTTACGTCCTCTTGCATTGATATATCCTTACATCTATTTAATGTACAAATACGGTTAACTCACAACATTGTGTTTTCTTGCCCCGGGGCGGCTCTAAAGACGACCACTTTCAATGCCTTAAACTAAAGACTGCCAGCTGATTTGCGATGTAATGATGGGGCCACCAACGTGTATATCCCCCACCCCCTACAATAACTGGATGTCGCTAATATAAGAATTGTGTCTCTGAGCTGTAACTTGCCACAAATTTAAGACCCTAGTTCAAGTTTTATATAGAACGAAAAGTACAGCATATAATGCAAGTGTTCACATTTACCATAAACCCTCATGTTCCTTTCTTTACTGTCATATCACCATGATACCTTTTCAGTTTTAAGGATTTGTTACCATAACGAACCAAGTCATTAGTTTGGAAATGTTCGTAGTTTGTAGTTCGAGTATATTTGATTGCAAGTCCATGGTATTATAGTAGGAACATGCGATTCTTCTAAATCTTGTTTTGGTTTATTATTTCCAACCATGAACGTGCCACGTTGTAACCCATTCCTACCATTGCAGTTGCTGGCTGACAGTTGACTCCGTGGCATTCTGGATGTTTGTTGGCCCCGCGTTGCTCATTACAATCGTATGTTAAGCCATTTGCTTTTGTATTTTTAAGCTTTATTGTTTGTATATAAAACGGTAATATCGTGTCACAGCCCTAGTACTCAACTGTGTTTTGAAAAACAACAACAACAAAAAACAACAACAAACAAACAAATTCTAACACTATAGAGCATAATAAAATATGTCATTTTATACTATTTTATAATAATTGTTAACACAAGAATGGAATTAAGGTGGGTACTTGTTAAGTAATATTAAGAGTAGCTCTAACAGTTGCAATGCAGGCGTTTTATTTACCTATTACAACTTAATTGTATAGTTTACCTAGTGTATACTTGTTTGTAAAGGAGATTTTGACTTTTAAAATATTTTCTGACTGATTTTACACATATAAAATGAACGGTAAGTTTTTTTTTCATTATGTTCGTTGTCCCTAACATTCCCATGGTATTGGCTGTGGACCTCGAAGATCATAATAGTGTCTTTGCCTCTTATATCATAGTGAAAATCTATTCACTGACAGTTGTTATTATATGCTCTGTTTTTAACGTTTTGCACATTCCTTTAATCATTGCAAACTATGATGTGAAATGTTTCGTTTTCAGTTCAATCTGGCCACCATTTTCCTGATTATAAAGAAGATGTGCGGCAGCAAATGGCTTACGGACATGAACAAACGTGAACAAGCCAAGTAACTGTTAAATACATTAAATCAAATACCAAATAATTGAAAGTTTTATAGATGAAGTGTCGTCATATATTCGATATGTTTAGGCATTTTCAAAGTGTTTCTCTCGAATTGTATTATTAGATAGTAGATCAGGTATAATGGTAATATTTATTGAACTTTTTTCATATTTCCTTGCGTAATGGTGCAATATCTATGTGGATGATGTATAAATATAAAAATTGTCTGTATTATTGTTGCTCACCTCTACAAAACAGAATTACAAACATGTATTGAATAAATAAATAAATAAATAAAAATAAATAAATAAATATTAATAAAAAATAAATAAATAAATAAATGAATAAATAAATAAATAAATAAATAAATAGATAAATAAATAAATAAATAAATAAATAAAATTAAATTGAATTAAATTAATAAATAATTTTACATTACGTCTAAATTATTTGTTTTATAAATTTTAAATATAAAGACCTGGACTCGTAGCGCAATGAGTAGAGCGTCACCTTCAGGTACGAGAGGCACCGGGTTAGATCCCGGGCCGCGACATACCAAAGTCGTTAACAAAGGGAGTAGTGTAGCTCCCTTGCTAACGCTCAAGCAAATATAAGGGTTGTTTCCCGACTGGTTGGCCCAGTGTCAGAATAATGTGACTGGGTGTGGTATCATGCCAGGTGTTCACGGCGTGTTTAACACAGTGAAGGCAACACTATGTCTGCTTTAATTGGACACCGCCTCCAGATTACTGAAATACTGTTGGTGGGACGATAAACCCAATCAACAACAAACAAATAACACAAATAAAGAACAAGAAGCCGATTAGACTTGCCAGTTTCTTTCAATACTGTTTTATAACGATCATATGGTAATTAAAGAAAAATGGATGAGTCTCAATAATTAAACCAAAGCCCAGTTTTTAAACTTTCAGCTAGAAATTGCATAGAAGTTTTGCATAAGCTTCGTAATAAAAGCTACATTAGAATAGTACTAACATTTAAAGTAGTAACATTATTTTATGTATTTTGCATATTTTCGTTTGCAGGATAGTGGCGAGCAAAACGTCGGTGATGTTGCCCGTAATAGGAGTAACGTGGCTGTTCGGGATATTGTCCCTGCACGAGTCTGCTATTGCACTACAATATCTCTTCGTTATCTTCAACAGCTTTCAGGTACGCATATATATATATATACTTCCCATCTTTAAAAAGTGTAAACACATCGACATTTACTTTTGTTAAGCATATGTCATAAATAAGCGTATCTCTTTATTGATTAGCAACAGAGCCTTACTGATTATTTCAGATTTGAAACGAAGTACATTACTTTTATTACTTTTTCGTTTGTTTCAGGGGCTGTTCATTTTCCTTTTCCACTGCGTCTTGAACAAGCAGGTCTGTATTCCTCAGATAAATTTGTTTCAACAAATAAACAAAAACAATATAAAACAATTTATGGTTAGCAAATATTTTACAGTACATTGATAGTGATATTTAGGCGTTATATCATTTTGTGAATGCATGCATACGTGTATGTTTGCATGTGAGTATGGGAGTTCGCGTGTTTAGTTTGTTTGATGTAACTACATTGTCTTTCCTCGGCGCCGTATGACCTCTCAAGTGTCGGTGTGCCATAAAACCCAAAATACAAATACATTGTCTTTCCATAGTTTTGTTAGAGCGCATTTTATTATATATACCACATGTACGTATTAATTGTTAAATTTATTTACAGCTGCGAACAGCCATCGCAAAGTCATGTCAACAGTTCTCCACGCTTTCCGAGGAGACTTTGGTAAGAATGTAACTCCTATATGTCATTTTGTTCGAATACTGAAAATAAAACATAGAAAGCTAGTCGTATGTTCATTGTTAATTGAATTAAATTGATCTTAATGGTTATATTATATCATAATTTTGCTGTTATGACAAAGCTGTGATTGACCTGGATATATATTTTCTTTTTACGCACACATGCTTTAGATTGTGTTTTTTTGCAAATCATACACAAAACAAATATTTAAAACGTTGTTATGATCATTGCCATTAGTTCTTTGACGTTGCGCATGCGCGCAGCGTCTATATGTAATCGTTCCTTGGAAAAGTGTATGAATGTCGCCATATTTTTCTTTCTATAAGCAAATGAAGTGCGGCTCTTCAATGCGTTGAAATTTATTTATTGTTCACATTTAGTGAAAATCATATTCAGAAATAAATAGTACATTTAAATGTTGCTACATCAGTGGCTGTCACTTGACATTGTTAATGTTCTATAAGTGTATGTATGATTTGTTTAATTTAAATTGCATTTGTTACGACTATGTATTAAGTACACGTCAAATAGTAGGCTTTATTGTGTTGCTTTTTTCGGTTCTTTTTTAATGCGCCCAAAGACAATTCTTTGCTGCATATAATTTTACATGTTCCATTGTTGAACCTGATATCGATGGTGACTTCTGGTGCTTTTCATCAAAACTGTCTCGTTGTACTTACATTTAGAGAAATCGTGGGATCACAGACCATTCAGCCAGCCATACCACAGTAACACACATTGTACGCGCGTCGACTATTACACATGATCTTGAGATGGCTGCTATTCCTCCGCGTAGATCCACCATTGAAGACGACCGGCCATCACTGGCATTTAGAGAACAGTATAAAATGCGTCACGCCACCCCTTCGGTAATTCTTTACTTTCGCTTACAATATTTGATAGTGAAATCAAAATATGTAATTGCATCTTATTTAAGAAAGTAGGTAAAAACTAAAAACAAACACATTTTATGTTTCCTCCTGACAAGTTATGTTTTGTTGACATGCTGTTAGAAAATACCCAGCACGTCAAGGACATTGGACTTTGGTTCCTCAATTCCATCTCCGCATGAACAGGATGCAACAACTATTATTCTTCTGTTGTCATTTTTTTCTTGATTCAAAAAGTTAATTTCATTTACAATTATCTTTTTGTAGGTCTTCTAATCAAAATAATACCTATCTCTCTTCTAAACACTTTGGGGACATTATTTTTAAATGACGTCACTACTTTCGTCATACATTATCAAATAAAACGTCAGCGCATGGAAATTTTTCAAATTGATCAGTTTTCTTTTCATTGCTTGCATTTAAGAAATCGATCAGGAAGTGCGAGATTAGAGCTCTGTGCAACCCAGTCGGTCAATATAGCCGACTGACTGTTTCAAGGCGGTAACTGTCGGGTTTGCTCTTATTGTTAAATTACCCATCACAGATTTGTTCTCACTTTTACATTTGGCGTACCTGTAAGTACCTTGGTCCTGTGTCTTCAAATGTTTGTATATGTAGCAATGCTGATAGGTCTTTGTCTTATATCTTCTTATTCAAATGGAAATACATCTCTTAACTACTAACGTTTTTACACACGCACAAGATCGATAAACATATGCTGCAAAGAAACACGATACTGCTAAGTTTCCACACCAAAACTAAACACGATTCATAAAACTATTATGTATATACAAACGGCAAATGCAATTTTAGGAATAATGCAGTGATTTATACTTAAGGCAATCACAAGCTTTTGTTTTAACCTTTCCCGTTTGAATATATTATTACAGCAAACCCATGTAGGTGAGAACAAACCAGGACCACCACGTACACAAGTCTTCATTGAAGGGTCCAGAGTAGGTTTAAATATGTTATCATATATTTACCACTACTGCTACTCATCCTACTACTACTACCAGTACTTCTGCTACTGCTACAGCAACTACTACTGCTTCTATTACTACTACTTCTATTACTACAACTACAGTGCTCCTTCTATTAAGCAACACAGAGCGGAAGGAGTAAAATTGGCTGCTTAGGAGAAGTTGTTGCTTTAGAGAGGTAACCCTATGTATGCTTAAGTATTTTAGTATAAGTAGTATTCAGGGTTTTAAAACTAGTTAATGTTATTGGCTATCGAATGCCATTTTCTTTTATAAAAGTTTAATTACTTTTTTTATTTTTTTACATGTTATCAAATTTAATTTTATTAAATTAAAAAAAGGTAAATTATTTTTTCATATTGTTATTATGTTAACAATCAGCAACAAGACAACACATTCAGATTTTAATATTTTTAATAAAACTACAACAGTACTTAGAAAACATGCTTAATAGAACTTGAATATTTTTTACAAAGCAATACAATTATACATGGACATGTATGTTTCACGAATTTTTGGTCAATTTTCCTAAATATCACTCCAAATGTGTATGTCCTAGAAATACTCTGTTATCTTTGTGTACTACCATGTTGTTGAGGCTGTACTTAGTGAGCTTTGAGATTATGTCGATTGCAGCACTTAATATGCCAGTTAATCCTTTGTCTATGGCAAAACTCCGCAACTTTTCAACGCTAGCCCTTGTTCCTTGCAAAGAGACATCTTCCGTTGGAGGCTGCTCATCCTCCTCTTCAGACTCTGAAGAGTCACTCTCCATTGCTAGGAGCTCTTTAGCTGGAAGGTCCCAATTAACTTGCTCATTATCAATGGCATCCACATTGCTGTTTAATAGATCCATCTGTTTGCATCCATAAACAGCCTTTGTTCGAGCCAGCTGAGCCAATGGGGTGTCATCATCTTCACTGCCAGTGTCATTAGCCTCTCCTGCTGGCTGGCTTCTGACAGCATCAAATCCACACTTGTCAAAGCATCTCATCTGGTCTCCACCTTGTGCCACGCCCGATTAAGCCAATAAACAGTGTCCAGCACCATCACCTCCTCTATGTCTGGGCCTCAGAGTTCTCCATCATAGAAATAATGTTTCTGGACTGCTGGTTGTAAAAATTCCCTTTGACAGCTTGAATGATGCCCTGGTGCAGAGGCTGTAGAACTGCTGTGCAGTTAGCCGGAAATCTCACAAGACTTGCATTTTGCAGATCTTGCTCTGGATGGGCACTAGCATTGTCAACGAATAGAATAACCTTCCGATTCTGACGTCTCATTTTCCTGTCTACAGTTCTTACCCATTCTTCAAACAATTTTGCATTCATCCAGGCCTTGCAGTTGTACCGATATGTCGCTGGAAGAGAGTCACACATTACTGTTGTTCATAATGATGACAAATTCATTCCAGTAGCCAATTGTTCAAGAATTATCCCACCTATCAATTAACGAATGATTGGTGCAATTAAAAAACCGCTTCTTTACTCTTAAAAGTCTTGAGTGGTTTACCTACCTTAATTGGCTAAGGTGTGGTAATATTTGTTGTAATAATTGTCCTAACATTAAGACATTTACATAATGACACAACAGAAAATTTTGAAAACAATGTTGGCCTGAGGTTAACACTCAGTTGTTTTCATCGACATGGGACTATGCGTATATGCGGGAATCAGTCACGAATAGCTTTTATAGCTCATTTTCAAAATGTTCGATTTCGCTCGGCATTACGGAAAATGCCGAGGGCTACCGACAACTGGAAAGACAAATCATCGGTCACTCAAGGAAGGGAATTCAAACGACACTGACGTACCAATGATAAATGGTAGCCATTTTAGAGAGTTGTCGTTCTTGATAAAGAAAATACGTTGAAAACGACAGGTGGTAAATTAAACTGACGTGTAAGAGAGGTATTCGTCTAAGAATGGTGTCGTTTGGAGAGGGAGCACTGTGCTACTACTCCTCCTATTATTTAACACTACTACTACTATTTCTATTCCTATTAATACTTTAACATCAACTACAGCTACCATTTCTACTACAACTTTACTATTGGTTGTAATAAAACAACAGCAACAACAGCTTTTACTTTTTACTTCTACTTTTACTTAATGCTACTATTACAACTTCTGCTACTACTATTACTACTACTACTACTACTACTACTACTACTATTACAACTACTACTACTGCTGCTGCTGCTACTACTACTTCAGCAACTACTAGTACTTATTTTACTATATCCATCTATACGTGTATTCAAATTGAATGCAAATAATACAAATAATAATTTAAAAAAAACTAATAATACTTATAATATGAACAAATAAAACCAGTTTATAACTCAACATCTTTCTGATTCAGGATCGATTACGTAACATGACCTATGCACTTAGGTCTCGAACCAGCAAGACTTATAACGTGGCTAAGCAAGACACAACGATATTTCCCAAAAACTTAGACAAACAGAGTTTACATAAGCAACCACAGGACGATAAGGTAACCATAATTAATAACGAGGTAGAAGTTGTGGAGGAAAATGTTGTAGCTGGTGCCGGTTTTGAAGCAGAAAATATTGTTATGGTTTCTATCAATCATGAAGTTGATTCAAAAGAAGATAGTAAGGCAAGAAATGAAGACAGAAGTACTGAAGAATGTATCGAAGAAAGAGAAGAGTCAAATAATCCGAAAGAAAGTCAGGTGTAAAGTAATAGAGTTTAAAGAGAAAAAGAAAATGACCAAACAGAAATATAATAAGCTGAAGACATGGGAAATTCAATAAGCACTGTTACGAAGACGAATCTGACGGTTAGCTTCAAAGATGTTGCAGAGGTAGTAATACATTTCGAGAACCTGATGATTATGTTTGAGGCACTCTTATTGAAAATGTGTCAACTCTGGAAACATATGGAGACATTTCCGACGTGTTCGTGCATTAGTGCATTGCAATTTGTGTTTTAAATATGATCAGTTTCTTGTATTTCGAAGCAACATAGTTAAGGTGTATGGACACTAGAGACTTAGCACCAAGGAGGACAAACGACCGAAAGAAAGTATCACTTATTTTCGAAATGAAATGCATGATAGCACGTTTCTTTAAAGGAGAAAAACTGTCGAATGAAATGCATTTGTTTTTTTTTTGTTTGTTTTGTAACTAATTGAAGCTACAACGAATTTTGGACTTGTCTTCCTAGTTAGAGCCTAAAGTCAGTTATTATTGTTGTGTCTGTAATGTTTTGTCATCATATTACACTATGTTTAAACATAAATACATTATGTTAAAGTACCTTTCTTGATATATTAAGATTTGCATAATCCGTCTTGCACGAATGCCGCGTATTTGACTATGTGCTAGTTAAACGAAGGTGTCGACATTTTAGTCGAAAAAAAAAGTACATGCCAGTTAACGTCGGGTTTTGCATGACGACTTCACGTTAACCTATGAACGACAATTCATTTAAACAAACTTGTATTTACCTTTTAAACCCAGTAATAATAATTATCCAGATTGTATGCATTTTTGTCAGTGAACCATATAATACAGCAAAAATAAAAACAACAATATTAAATGAAACCTAATCTTCGACATGAGAAAATGAGCGTGTATAATGGCCGACATATCGTGTAGTTCACGACATGCTTATTCGGCGTTCTAAAAGACATTCATTTTCAGTCTAAACATAGTGATTATATTATTGATAACATATCTGGATGTGTGTGTTTTGTTTGCATGTTTGCATGTGTATATGTGCGCGCACGTGCACATGCTCTCTTAAAATAGCGAATAATGATGTTTTGTATTTTTGACTGCTAAAAATAATATAACATTGTTAATATTAATTAAATAGTAAAATTACAGCGAGGTTAACGAGGAAGAAAGTTGAGGTAACTGTCCTTGAGTTTATTTAATTGTATCTTGACAGGCAAGTTTCAGTCTATTTTATATAAACAACAACAAACTATAATATGATGTTGTATTATACATTGTTCACTACCTTGAGAAATGAACACTTATTTTTTTCTTGATCGCCATTCAAGTGTGATTAAAGTATTTATTAACGTTTAATTTCAAAGGTTGTATTAATATACTTTAATAAGGTCATCAGGTACTGATGATATAAACTAATTAGCATTACCATTTATAAAATATATATATATATATATATATATATATATATATATATATATATATATATATATATATATATATATATATATATATATATATATATATATATATATATATATATATATATATATATATATATATATATATATATATATATATAGATGTATAACCTAATGTTTCATTACTTTGTTCATAAAAAACGTTAATTCCTATTTAGGATAATATATAACGTATTCATGTATTATTTTAGCATGTGTACTTCATTTGTGAATTATAATGATGTTTTATGTTTTAAAAATGGAAAATAAAGCATTTGTGTTAATTATTTCTGAAATGATTACACATTAATTTTAATATACTTAAATATAGGCTATGTTATTACAGAGTATAACGGCAGTCCTAAAATGCTGCCTTCTTTTTAACAAATATCCTAAGAAAAGGTCTGTTTAGTTTCCTCCGTCACTTGACAAGAAATACTAGCATCGTCAGTTGTATTGTCTATACATGTTTTGTCGGAATATGATTAAGCCACAGTCGAGAGATGTTATTTTATTTATTATTATTTAGTTATTATACTTAATCCAATGTATTGCCTGATTCTAAATAAATTGCCTCTATTTATGTATATCGCGGTTTCTGTTTTAATATTTGAACTACTAAAGTATTAACAATAAATATCTTAAATATGCTTTGTTGTTGTAATTTTCAGTAAGAAAGACCAACTATTTGCGCTCTTTCGGCAAGGTTTTGTAAACTGCCGTCTGGTATTCGTGAGGTACAACACCTTTCTGGTGCTCTCAAACTATTTAACATTTATTATTATAGTGTTACCACAATAGTATGGTAATTCATGATGTTGTACTAAAGTCACTAACAATAATATTATGCACGTTACAACAGTTAGGTGACACAATTCTTATAAGTGTTTTGTCTGTATCATATGTGTATATGTATTATGATGTCGGATGCCTTATATCACACAAAACACATACTGAATTGTATTATACTGCCATATATATTTTAGCTACTTGTTTATTGTATTTATTATTTTATTAACGTTTACAGTTAACATAATCTTGTTATCTTTGGCTTCAACCAATGTCTAAAATGTGTCAGATTACAAAACTGAAATATGTTTTGTTCAAATGGTATGTTAGTTATAAGAAACATTTTCAGTATTATATTTAACATAAACACTCCATGAAATTTGAAGATACTGTCTTATACATAGACATTTACTTGTTGAAAAACAGATACAACTACCGAAACAAAGTTGTAAAAACATCATCCAAAAGACGAAATACTAAATATTCTGATATCAAATATGCGATGTACATTGTGTACGTAAAATTTAATATTTTCCAATGTTTGACACATGTTTGACAATTAAATAATCATAATAAAACTTATTTGCAGACTTACATCAGCCAGGAAATAAGCCCATTGCAGACGCCGCTATTAAAACGACCCATTTGCTTGAGTCGCCATTTAAAAGTTAAAGATACAAGGCACACTTTAAATAGTTTTTTTTTTAAATAAATAATTCAAGCAAATAAGACTAGCAAAGGTTTCTTCGACCCATTGGCAGATTGAAAACGTCGGCTTCGTCCAAGAGAACGCACATGACTCATTAACATGTCAAGATGTCAGGTAATATAAGAATTCGTAGTAACTTTGATACATTTAACGTTTCAATTAAGTTGTACCCAGGGATGTCACAAATAGACGCGGTTAACAGGTAAACCGGATATTGCTCGTCTATCAGGATATCAATTTGCTATCCGGTTAACAATAAAAAAGAACACAACTTTGTACATCTTCGCTAAATAAGGTTTAAACTTCATCATACAGTAGTATCTTATGACCGCGCAAAACACCTTCTCCCCAACCTCTTTCTCGTCTTGACACAATGATGTGTCGCATGTAGCTGCGGAAACGAGGACGAACTAAGTACATGTGCCAAGTGTTATATAAAATACTAAAAGAAATGTTGACAGCATCCATAAAATATATTTATTATAAAAAACAAAATTGGATCGACTTAATAACTAGCTCAACTGAAACTTGGCAAGTTAGGAACACAATATTGTTTTATTTAAACCCAACAAAACATAGAAAGAGTCCACTCTCGATAAAAACCTATATTCGATAATCCAAAAACAAACCAAACATTTGTTTTTAAATACAACAGGGAAGTTTATATGTGTTTTCGGTTATGTTGTAATCAAACCTTATCACTGAAGAAGGAAGAGGAAAGTTATTATTTCCAAGTTAACAACTCGAAATCCTTTAAAATTGAAAGGAACTGCCTACATGGTTATAAAAAAGATATATATGTTATACATGTTCAGTTCCATCACAAAGCAACGTAAAAAACGCTATGTTTTAAAAATCACTCATCTCATTAACCTATTATTCTTCTGTCATACTTAAATTTAATTAAAAAAAACACAGGAAGTTTTCAGATATGATCGAAGTGCTTAATGCACAGGAGCATGAACAACTGCTCTTTAACCATGGTCATGTAATATTTAGTTTGGTTAATAGCATCCATTACTACGTAATGTCATAAGTTAATACAATGACCTGATAAAACGAATTTGTAAAAATGGTAGTTTCTTAGTAATCAGGATCCATATAAAGGTTTTATCCAACAATGTTTTCATTTTCAAATACATGTGACAAAAATAAACCACTATCTTTAGTTATTTGAGAATGATCACTGTTCATCGGTACGACCTTGTTTAATTGTAGACGTTGTAGTAAAGTATCAGAAAGGATTAGTATAATATTCATTAAGAATACAATGTAAGTCCTAAATATTTAATTTGAGTTTTAAAATTTCCGTATCTATTTTAAGACGATATGGGCTGTTCCGCTTGCTATCATGTATAATGTTGTTGTTTTTCTAGCTATAATTCCATTTAGAGATGTGTATAACATTCCAGTGCGTGCGTCTCATGTTTACCTTGTTAAATGGATTCATTCATCTGTTACTACACACCCACATATATATCTAGGGACGGCTCTCATAGATATTCCTGAAAATCTGTTGTTGACCGTTAAGGTAAATAGAAAGCTTTGCGACGTTTTTAAACTATATGGTAAAATACGTAATTTTCACAAGTAGGTCATAAAAATATCAAACTGATTGATCCAATAAATATATGATGAGCGAATAATGTTTTTAAAAATGTCAGGGCGATAACTGTGGCGTTCTTTCTATTTCCTTGTAATTTATTTTATGGCCATACACCAAATAAGTATACAACTGCACGCTCTCTGTGTTGCATGAAGCACATGCACAGGTCCTTCCATCTTAAGTACTAAAAATGAGGTCAATATCTGTTTTGACGCATAACATATGTGTCTAGAGGTAGTTTAGATTGACAATATCTGTGGTAATTTTCATATGACCTTTATTTACCTATTATGACTTCGGATATTTACTTCCACTCGACTGTTTCCGCAACATTTTCCCAGCGTATTCGTACACGCAGTTCAAAGATATACAAAAACCTTTCTGTCCCAGTTTGGATTCAGCCTCAACATGCTCAATAATACACAATATCAAGAATATCGTTGTATACCGTTAATGCAGACATTACCTCCATAACATCCGTGAACCTAACACAAACCAGACTTGTACAAAACTAAATCGGGTCTAACTTCAAAATCGGGCAACCTACCAAATTTGTTCAGAGGCAGGTGCTAGCAGCATTTGGACATAATGTACTCTACATGCAGAATTATGAGTCAGACATAACTGGTTGTGTTAATAAATATTTGTAGTGTGTGCCTAACTTATTATTTACATAACGATAAAAAAGAGACAATCCTTGGTCTGTATTTTACTCTTAACGAATGTTGAAAACTCTATGTTAACAATTTACGAGTACGCACTGTTAAAACTGCAATAACGATGCATATATAATACATATTAAAAAGGCTCATTGGCAAAGTATGTATAACATAGAATATGCATACACCGAAAACCGGAATCATATGATACAACACACAAGCAATAATTTCATTTTAGTTCAATAGCAATGTTGAATTTTTCCTTGTCCAAAGACTAGAGTATGTAGGTTCTGCATTGATAGATAACACTATTTAAAACATATATGCTTTGAATAAACAATTTTAATCCTCTTTGAATCTAAATATATGTGTCACGTGGATTATACCGCAGCTTAGTCATAATAAAAGTATTTTTTAAATATACGAAATATAGCGTTGTTTTTATGAAGTGAATTAACCTTATCCAGCGCCTCCCTCCGAGAAATGACGAAATTTTGGTGAATATAAAGTGCCTTTAAAATGGGGGTCTTCTACATTTCTATAGCGAGAATGAAAAGAGGCGACGTAAAAAATAAGGCAAAACATGTTTTTTTTGTGTGTGTGGACGTCATTGAGAAGACTTCAAATGTGTATTTTTTACGTTTAGGATTCTTTGTAACTCTAACTAAATATTGAACTGTTTTGCTGTATATTTTAACATTTCAGTTTAAAAAAGATGGACTCTTTGTGTACATTTTAGAGTTGTTTTTAACATCATAAATGGTAACATTACGGCATCGCTTAATCGCTAAAATGTCATTTATTAGTCATAAGTGAATAAAAACTGTGAAATGTCGAAAAAGGAATTCGTATTATAACCTTGCTGGCATGCACCGTTTTAAGAAATTATGCCCACATCAATCTATACAGAACACATCCACTGCTTTAAATCCCCAAAACTGTATAGATTTAAAATGGAGACTTTTATAAACCTTTACAAACTATTTCAATAACGGTCTTTACTTATGTCGACAGTGTACGTAACATTGTGTCATATTAAAAATAAACGCTTTCAATGATGTACGTTATGTGTCAAACGATAAGCAAGTTCATACTACTATAATATTGTCGTAGAAAGCACACGAAAATATATGCATTCATATTTCAAAAAAAGATTATACACGATAAACCGGAATAGGAACTTTGTAACTAACACTTATTCGGGTCTTTGTATTGCCCGTTAGATTTGTAGATATTGCTTCAAAGCAAATAATTTGGGGTTTCGTTTTAGTTTCTTCTCTCTTTAGTATTCTGTGTTTATTAATGATTTAATGCAAGTATGTTCTATGTACTATGTAAGCCAGTAGAGATAAGTGTGGATTAAATTCGACCAGGTCTAGAAATAAGAGCTCAATACACTTGTCATTAATACATTAATCTTTCTGATATTTTCTATGGATTGCAAACAGTTTATGTGTCTTTCAATTCAGCGCTGTTGATAGGAGCTACACTTTCCGTTCCTTTTGGAATTTCCATATATCTATCCATCTCCATCTCCATCTAACCGTATTTTTGTGTTCATGCCTTAGGTGTCTTAAAACGCATTGACATTAAACTATTTTGCACAAACATTTCTATAAAGTTTTGTCATGCAACTGAAATACAGCAAGTTATTTTAGCTTCTACATGATAACATGTTGGAGCATGCCGACAGACCGCCTTAAACTACCTGTACCCATAGTTCTTGCTTAATTTTAACTCTCTCCTCATCCCATCAAATAGGAATTTAGATTGACTTTGTCGGCTAGCAAAGTTTAGACTCACTGACATAGTGCAGGAAATGGCAACTAAAATGCCGAGGTACTTTTTACAAACATCACACCGTTCTTGGTCACAAAAATGTCTGTCATTAATTACAGTCAGATGCCAAAAAATTAAAACCTCATCCAACATTGGTTCCTTTAATTTCAATCTTAAATACTATTACCTCAACCCAGTAGTTTGTGAGCTCCAGCAACACACAAACAACTAATATTTTTTAAAATACATTTGTCCTCGAGAACACTTTGTGTAGTCAATGATGTGCGGAGCAACTTTTAATATCCAAACGCTGCACGTGCATATGTAATCAATTAACTATTTTCGTAAAATTTATTTGTTTAAAGGTACCCGTGTTGTACTGCTAACAGACATCTGCAGCTAACCAAATATTCTTTTACTGCGCAAGATATTAAATAAACATAAACAATCCATCTACCGCGTTTTGTCATTTATTTGTGTTCCGACCATGTTATTGCTTTATTTCGGAACTACATTTTGCTGGATTAGAAGGCGTAATTTAACACGTTGAGGAGCATTATTTATATGCTTCTTTTTCCTTTTCTTTTTTATCTAGAAAACTCGTATAACATATGATTAACCGTTTATTAAACTGACAGCTTTTCTTCCTGTTCAATGCCTAGATTATGTGTAGGTTCGAAAAGGATAAGATGGATAAACATTTTCTTATAATCATATTCAAATTTAATTGTTTTCGGATTAAGTAAAAAAAGTCTCCTTAGATCACAAACATCTGCGACCGTAGGTTAGTCATGTATATGGTATATATTTATTACTTCATAAACATACATAATACTGATTTATGTTAGAAACATTTATAGGCCCAGAAAGTTACAAATTCTGCTATGGCATGTTAAATATAAACTGCATATGATAGGTAGGGCTCACCAATATAATTCTAGACAAAAAACAGGGAGAAAGAAATTCAATAAATTCATGGTCAAACAATGTGTTTATCAACTTCATTGAGACGCCTTTAAGGTGTGCATATGTTACTTTAGTTCTGTCTTACAATAAGAAACTTTTGAAGATGCTAAAGTTCCAAATCGTTGTGTCAATAGCTAAATTTCTAACACCATCAATGTTAGTCTGTACAACTCTAATGTTTATAAGTTGTGTGTTATATAACGTTAAGGGAATTTATTTAACCAAAAGACAAATATATTTTACACGTTTGCAGTTTGCTATATTTGTCTCTAGTTTTAACCCAACCTAATTTGCGAACAGTATGTATGTATGTCATACATTTAACATTTTTCATTATAACAGACGTAGCAGTATCTATGCGTAATATGGCATACATCTAGAAAAAAATAATTATAACAGATGTAAAAATGTGAGATGTATGCCATATTTCGCGAGCTTCCTATTACACATTTTTAATGAAATATAATTATACATTTCGACGAATAAATAAGGTATTAATGACACATAATCACTTTTGGTTTTTAGATTTGTCACCATAATTTGAAAACAACACTACCAACAACAACCTAATGTTGATATCTTGCACTTGTGGACTAATGGATAATGAATCACTTTCTTGCCAAAGGGTGAAAAGTCAAAACTTAACTCCCATTAATTTAGGATCCCAAGAAGAAGTCGTAGCTAGCATGCCGATATTGATGTTTTATTTAAAAGAATGATAAGTATAGTATATAAAACAGCAAAGAAATATACATGGAATAATTGTAAAACAATAATACAATATACATATACATTTTTAACAAATATTGCTGGAAAATGAATCATGTTTAAACAAATACTAGATTATTTGTAAATATGATTAAAGAAACACGTTGAAACTTTTAAATGATCACAGTAATATTATGTGCATATTTTCTAAGAAAAATACTGGTTATAAAATTTTTTAATATAACGAATATTTTAAGTGCATTTGCATCAACTTTAGAACTTTAATAACTCGGTCTCTAATTTTTTAGTTCCTTAAGGAATTCAAAAAAATATGCATGAAATGAATACATACTTTACAAATTGCAAGATAACAACTGTGTTAAATAAAATAATCACACTACCACATATCAAATAGCGAGTATTATGTTTAAAGCTGCACGCATCTACGGCTTCAGTTAACAGGACACATTATTTTTTTTAATTAAATGCCAGTTATTTGTACACATACAAAATAGTAAAGACTTTCTCTTTTTGGCTTACTAATATGTAGTGATATAGGGAATGATGTCGTCTCACTTAATTTGGGGAATTTTAAGATTCATGGATACTAGTATTCGAAATATTTTTTTGCTATAACGGTCTTTTATGACAGAGTAAGTCACGTTGTCTCATATTCATCATAATGCTTTGGATGATACTGTCTCTTGCAACATACGTAACATTTTTACGTATGAAACGATAAGCCTCTTAATGAATAGTATATCATAGTTTGTTTAAGTTTAAGTTTAAATACTGTTAGATATCCTTCTCGGGCATTTGTGTCGCCCGTTTTTTTTAAATATTGCTTTAATGTAAATAAATTTCCTTTCGTTGACAGGTTTATCTCTCATAAGTTTTTTGGTGTAATGAATAAAAACACATTTTATGTAAGTAGGTAAAATATAAGGCACCATTGACTAAGATAAGTATGGTTTAAATTCGACATTACAGCTCACTGTCTGTCATCAATAATGTGTCTAGTCTTTCCTTTAAAATGCAAAAGTTTCTATTTGATCCTACAATTATATTGTACTTTCTATTCAGCAGTGTTGATATGACAATATACGTCCCCTTTGGCGTTGTCATTTCTATATCTATCCGTCTCCATCTGACGTCAGCTTTGAAGCCTTTCCGTTATCATCTTTACAAAATGCATCACCAGGTTCTTCATGTGTCACCACGCTCAAAACTCCGTTTACATTTTCAAAAGAATCCATCATACCGTCTGTCGTTGACTTTCTTGATGAATGTTCTAGTTGATCTGGATCATCTACTTGTTCTTTGCGATCAGTTTTATCTCCTGTTTGTGTTTCGTCTCTTCCCGACAGAAAGTCTACTCTTTCTTCTTTTCCGTCTTCAATACTTCCTCTGTTAGTTTCTCCATGGTTTTCCTTACTGCCCATACACTCTTCTGTTACCTCATCGTCGAGCCTGATAGTAACCACAGCAAAAAAATCAGCTTCTAAACGTCCATCTTCGACAGAATCTCCATTTTCTGCCTCGGCATTGATTATTTCCACCTGGTCGTCTTGTGGTTGTTTCTGTAAACTCTGTTTACTTACATTTCTGGTGAACATAACAGTATCTCGCTGCGCCGAATTAAACATCTTACTTGGCCGAGCCGTCACTGCATTTGCCAAGTTTCTCAATCGAGCCTTATGCAAAAATAGAAGTGATATTTAGTTAACCTTTATTTCAACGGGTCTATTTGTCTAAATTACCAAGGAATGTGATGTAAAATATTATGAAAAGGTAAATAGCTAGAAGTGTTAAATTATATTTAAAGGTTCATTTAATATCAATTATTATTGTTATTAT
Organism: Sinonovacula constricta; assembly: GCA_007844125.1. Classification (NCBI taxonomy): domain Eukaryota; kingdom Metazoa; phylum Mollusca; class Bivalvia; order Cardiida; family Solecurtidae; genus Sinonovacula; species Sinonovacula constricta. The sequence goes on from CM017567.1 coordinate 37,986,280, forward strand.
TATTATTATTATTATTATTATTATTATATTATTATTATTATTATCATATTCATTTTTTGTTTTAATTGTTATTAATAATTAATTTTATAACAAAATTCATCCTACTCGTAACTCATGTTGAAGGTCGATAAAGACTCGTGTAGGCGGCCGTCTTGGTTTGTTCTCGTCGACAGCTGTTTGCTGTCAAAAAGATCTTAAACTTTATTAAACTGGTATTAATTTCCTACATAACGAAACAATTATCAAGTCAAATGACAGTTATATTGCAGAGACACAACAGCAAGTTCTTAATTTAATTTTAACCCCACATCAGATACGCGGAGGGAAAATTAGGTTATACGAATAGTAAATGGTTTTCATAATCAAAGGATGCAAGTATTCCGATATAAATTAGATAAATTATTATGAAGTAATGTTGCTTAAATGCAATATGATCCAGACAACATTTGTAAAACTATTTTTCATTAAATCAATATTTGATGTAAACATGTTATATCAGTATAAAGATGTTAAATGTGGAGGTGAAAAAAACCCAGCTTATTGCAGTCAACATACCAATCGATGACATGACAAGTATGTGTCCTGTATACTGTATCCTGTATACACAATGAAATTAACATGGTGCCCATGTAAAATTGTTGTCATTGTAATAGCGCTTTTTTTTTCCAAAATATACAGATGCATACTCATTTATATGTATTTATATTGCAAATGCACATACACACCGAAGGAACAGCATGGCGCTTTTTAAACATCTGATTTTCTTCTTCCGACACTATTGCTGGTGGGTCGTCCTCGATGATGGGTTGAGGGGCTGGGATAACAGTTGTCACGTGATCGGACTTAGCGTCATAAGTAACAGTAGACGGGTGTTCAATGTGCGTAATGGTAGTTTGATTTGTTGAATGGTCTGTGGTGGCACGACTTTTCTGAACAAAAGGATTTTTTGAAAAGCGTGTGATTTAGTTTGTTAAACTAAAATGATTATATATAAAATTACTTGAATATCTACAACATTGTATCTTATGTTCTATTTTTAGCCAGTTGTAACGTTCTGTTATTAAGATTAAATGTGTCATATCAAATTGAAAAAAAAACACACTCATATTTTTTCACTTTATTGTTATGGACGATAAAGAATAACTGTTTAATGGATTTTCTCACCGACGACTCCGGGGAAAGGGTGGATAATTGTTGACGGGACTTGGCAATGGCTGCCCGTAGCTAAAGAGAAGTGTGATAGGTACAGGTTACAGTCATTTAAATTATAAGAACACATATCGAACGACAAACAGCCATACGTTCAAAATGTCCCACAAACAAGACTACACAACTGAATGTAATTCCATCAAACAATCCATCAAACAAGCTTGACAACTTTATACATAATCAAACAAACATTGATTGCACGCATGCAAACAAACAATCCTATCCAGCTTCATCAATGTTAACTTAACAAAAGTACGCACACTTTACGAATTTAACAATCAAACTATTCTAATGCATACTTTATTATTTATCGTCTATTAAGTTAAACATATTTGCTAGGGTGATACTCACCTGCCTGTTCAAGATACAGTGGAATAAGAAAATGAACAGCCCCTAAAATAAAAAATAAGTTTTATATTACTGCTTAATATGAAACACTATAATACAAATTATATATATGTGGCAACAAATAAACAACAGCAAATAATGAAACAGTAACTTAATTGAAGTGATGACAGTGATCATCGGCTCTCGATCGATTTTGATTGTTTTACAGAAATTGATTATCAGAATGTATGGTCGATTAATAAAAAAAACAAACTAAAACAACCTTCACTTTGATGTGTTTTATGTTGTGTAACCTGTATAGTCGAGTAAAGAATATAATTACGCATGCTAAAATATAAGATTAAGAAAATGTAAATTAAACTGAACCTTCACCAATAAAACATGAACTACACAAATCAAAAGTAAGCACATTGTACCAAACCAAATATAATTTATTGTTAAGAACATTGCATTTACCTCCATTTTGTTCTAAATGGTAAACTATATGTGGAATGATTATGGCACCTTACATGTAACTTTTACCTCAAATGTCATTTCAAAATACGATTGAATGGAAAATGTTTAGTCGTTACAATCATGCATCCGTGACAATAACAAATTTAAGGATTGTTGCACATAAAAACTCCCTGTAGAACAACATTACCTGTGATAGTGTATTTGATAAGTAAAACACATGTTTCATATAAACAAAATAGAAAAAAAAATACAATTACAAAATCAATTTGTAAAATGTAAATCCGTCAATTAGGTTATAAATTATCGATTTTCTAATAGCACCACTAAATAGTGCTGCTAAATGATAAAAGTTGGTAACGATCACGTTGATGAACTTGTCAGTTATCAATGTATCTGACTGTCACACATCGCAATTATTTTAATTCTGCCAGCAAACTGTTGAAATGGCGATGATGATGTAAAATAAATCTTTGTCACGTATTAAATATAATTAAATGGTACGTATAGTCGACAGTTTATATACTCATTTTTGAATATAAAATGCTGATTGAAAAAATAAACAAACGTAAAAAATATCATCGGAAATGACGTAATTAAGGTAGTGATGATGACAGCTGTAAAGGATAGCAAATATAATTTTAACAGTGGACAATTACCTGAAAGCTGTTGAAGAGGACAAATATGTACTGCAGCCATATAGCGGACTCATGTACGGACAAGATCCCGAAAAGCCACGTGACTCCCATCACGGGTAACATCACTAGAGTTTTGCTTGCTAAGGTCCTATGGATGAAACAAGTGCAAAATACATAAATCAGTAGTTGCAATGTCTGAAACCATTACTAGTAACTATCGCTTTGGCAATATACAAGTTTATCATTTTGAAACATAAGGCATTGTAAAAATCTCTGTTTTCTTACAAGAATTGGAGATAGCTCTCAAATCAATAGAACACAGTTTATAAATGTTAAATTTTATGAACGTTCTAAGTAGTATGACGTAAGCCTTAGTTTTACGATACAAACATGCGTTAATCTTATTAAACGTATAGAATAGGCATACACTATTGTTGCATTAACCCTACTAAACTGAGGCATACAATCAGAAGCGGTTTCAAATTGAAATGATGCTTCCTTATTATGTCATATCACACTGTTTTACAGAAGTCAGGAGCAGTGCGCATACACTTATAGATTGAGATACAAATTCTGGAATGTTGTTCATTTTTTTCTGGTTATGCATTTATGCATTTAAATGAAACAGTTCTTATTCAGATTATGTTACCTAGTATGTTCAAGAACGTCTATTAAAACAGTTTCTGTGTGTTTAAAGTATTATAAGTATAGTCCGTTTTGAAGTGTCGTATAAGGAAACAAGACAAAAGCCCCATTGGCCTTGCCACATGTACCCGAATTTGAAAAGTCACAGAAGAAAGGCATTCACATGCAAGCCATATGTTAAACTAAAGAGCAAACCTAAAAATGACCGCCTTAGAACAGCCAGTTGACAAACGGGGCCAATGTTGAGCATTGTTTGTATATGATGCTGATTTTACAAATGTGTTTCCACTTAACCCCTACAATAAGATATTTTGTGCAAATTGTATTGATTCAACTTTTAGGGCTTACTGGCTTCATAACTTTTGTCACTATTAGTTGAACTTTAATATCGACAATGCAATTATTACTGAATATTTAATTAACACATTAATCAGAGTATATATGTAGCGTCAGTAGATTTTAACTTTTTATTATGTTGACCAACGGCATTGTGCTTTAAAGAATTACTTGACTTTCTCCCGCTGGTTCATATCCTTGATCCATTTAGTGCCGTACATCTTCTTGATTATTAGGATGATGATGGTCAGATTGAACTGAAAACACAAAAAATGAGTTTGAAGTTATCGATACGTAACGATACTGAGATCAAAGTTCTATGTCAGAAAACATACATAGTATTTTACCGACATTGCAAGCTTAAATCTGAAGTTAAGATAAATATGTCGAAACAATCTTGTTTGGGATAAATCCAAGAAAATATTCACGGCTAAGGATTTCTACCAAAGGAACTAAATGTAAACGCGTTCATGAAAAATAGCTCACCAACATCGTTTGGTTAGTTATTCGGTATTGGTAAATATATTCGTCAGAAAGAACCTTGATATGTAATGTCACAAGGTCCATTGTTTATTATTGAATCTTAGAGATTGCATTGTCATTTTAAATGCTAATTGTACTTGAGTTTCATAATAATCATTTTAGTTTTTATCAATCTTTGTATAAACGATTTTTTCTTTCTTTCATATTCAAATCTTTTTTATATGCCTAAATGTATTGCACCTTGTCTATGCTTTATGCAACAACACTCATAGACAATGAGAGCTTAGAAACGTATACTAATTGTGTAGTTTTGAAGCTGTTTTTGTTATTGAAATTTATAACCTACTCATACTTTACCATTCTCTTTCGACTTCTTTGTGACAACACATTCTTGTTTATATGATGCCATTTTGGTAGAAGAATTTTATATGTTCGTCAATGTCATGTTTTAGATAGACAGTTATATACATGATTGGTGTGTGAACATTATATACTAATAAATAATTGTTATTGGAATACGTTATTCAACAACTTGTATTTATCGTCGGTCGCAAGATAAGAATTAATAAGTTGGTAAACACAAATTTTATAGTGATCAAGTTTGTCGTTAGAACCCTATGCTTGGGAATTTGATGGTATGAGAGTTAATAATAAGCACACATTCTACCGCTCAAAACGTTAATATACTAAATACACTTTCTATACTTACAACTATGACGAGCAGCGCGGGACCAACAAACATCCAAAATGCCACGGAGTCGACAGTCAGCCAGCAGCTGCAAAGTTAAACATGATAATAAACACGAAACATTTGCTTAAACAATCATGCACACTAATTGCTACTCATTCCAGGACAGTTACTTTACGGAAACAAATACTTATCATGTTATAACCAATACAAATCATAAAGCAATCAGGAACAATGAATAGGGTTTCTCTTAAAATGTCAATCGATATTTTTCGGCAAAGAAATCCATTCCGGTCAAAGATAGCCTCATTTAATTAAATTAATACTTAAACTGCTTTTGTCTATGTCTATAACGATATAAAGTTTAAATTTGTTTCTTTCTGATGATATAACTCATAGAGAATCAAATGACGTTAACGTAGGTTAGAACGAAAAAAATGTCCTTATTTATGTAAGTGCCAGCTAGAAAGGTCAAAATATTGGTTACTCTATCAATGTTTTATTATTTGAAAGTCTTACTTTTGAAATTATTGGTTAGTTACATCGCCTTGACACAGGTTTATTATATTGCTACGTTAAGCTAGTTTAAGTGGAAAACAAACATTTATGTAGGACCCTCGGTGTAATTAAGCGTGTTTGTAAAAAGGAAACTCTAACTTACTATGTGTCATTTCCATAACCGTGGAGTTCGGTAGCGGAAGCAACGATCAGAACAAAAAATGCAGGAATCGCTGAAAGAGAATGATTGATGTTGCAGTGTTGGATTCCACGGTTTTTCTTCCATACCATACAAACGCAAACTAATTTCAAAATAATATAACAGAATTGAAATGTTCAGAAACTACATGCAGACTTTTGTTTTAACCGAAATGGCAGTTGCATTTTTGGTAAACTAGCTGAGGCGCGACGGCTATATTATGAACAGCTTAATGAAATCGAAACTTATGACAATATTGTCTATTTTGTACGTCCTTACATGTTAAGGGGATAGTAAGCTGCTACTCGGAACGAACTTAGGAAGGAATGCATGACTTTATAGTGTCTACTAGCAACAACATAGTACCCTATTTAGTATTAGCATTGACTAGTTATCACACAATCTAAAGACATTTCTTAATAAATAAATTCATATCGTATCTAGAATTCTTCCTCACAACAGACAATATCTTTAAACTGACAAATGAACATAAAACAATTTCAGAAAATCTAAATACATGTTTATTACAAATGCTTATTACCAAATGCCCCAATGAGCAGTTCCTTAAGGTGTGACTTCTTGTGGAATGGCAGTACAATCTGTAGAGCCATGTATATACCCTCCGAAAGGAGCAGAAAGAATACCAACAGGAAGGTGTAGTGCAGCAGTACAGCCACTGTCGTACACACACCCTTCAAGTGAAATGAAAGAGAAATCTATGAAATGCACTTTTAATATATCGACGTACATTTATTGACAAACGTAAACATACACTGCCATATTTTAAGGGCAGGTAGTTCAATAACAAGATAAGCTCAACATAATGTGTTACATGACAAAACCACGCACGACTGCAAATTTTCACCATATGATGCAACTATTGCACTTCAAGAAATAGTATTGTTTTTATGTACAACATATAATATACGACATTTAAAATTATATATCAGACAATATTGTACTTAACATAATCGTTTCTCAAATTAAATAAGTAAACTATAAGTTCATGTAACGTGAATATATACATATTGAACATACCTTGACACTGGTTCTAGTGACGCCGAAAACAAACAGAAGATAGGCCACTAGTAGACTTACACACAACGTCATTGCAATCACATTTCTGTCCCCTTTCAGAAGCCTGAAAAGAAACCAAAAACCTTCTAAGTCCATTGCTTTCATTGCTAGAACACTTATGTCAAAACATGCAATACATTAAATATCAAGACGATAATTTGCATCGTCCTTATTATAACAAGGCGTTTTTGAAATCTCTTACGAGGATTTTATCGAATTCCTCGCTGTTTTCAGCGATATATCTACATTAATATACATGCCACTTAATTGGGTGGACATGACATAATGATCAGTTTTTAAACAAGTTTAGCAGGTTAAACTATTGGATGCATATGGCTGCTTACACGTGAATTAATTACGTAATTTATTTCTTACACAATTTAAGCTTAACTGTGCTGAAGTGAAACGTTTAGGCACAATACGTTATTAGGGAGTGTATTTAATTGCCCAAAGATCAAAATTCGCCAGAAAACTAACGCCCACAGTGAAGAAAAAAATCATAGAAAAAAATAAAATAGAATAAATTAATATCCATCAGATTCCGGAAAAAAACATATAGCAAGAATAAGTGTGGCAATGTACTTGCTTACCTCCAATATGACACGTGGAGGAGGATTGTGATTACCAGACAAACAATGGAGACGCCGCATCCAGTTAGAGAGATAGCGGTCAAAGCAGTCTGGTGCTCGGAGGGCTGGAAATGAAGGATACTATGAGATATTAAACATGCTGCCAATGATGAATAATTCATATATATTTCAACCCGCATGACATAGCGCCTAGCTTTCGAGACGAAATACTTAAGACACAGAGGCACCCACTTCGATTAAATGATTTTCAACAGTTTTGCTAGACACGTTTAGTCCATGTGGGATCACAATTTAGAATTCACTGACATGACCTTCGTCATTAACATTTGTATATATATATGCCTATGATGCTGGACCTTTACTAATGTATATGTGTATCAGTCGTAATATTTTTTTAAAAGTTATAGAGATGTCGTACATTGCAATAATAGCAGCACCTTCTGTTATGTGACCTGAATTGACTTGCGTAATTGTCTAAGTGTGAGATACGATGTATAATGTTGTGACAAACATCCTTTCCAAACTTTCCAGATACCAAACTTAATAAGATAATATTAAACAGTATAATGGTAATTAAAAAGATTAGGCTAAAACCACAATATTGTCATAGTCTTAAGAAAGCGGACAATGATGCCACAGTTAATAAGATGACTAAATTATATACGTAGTTTTAGCTAGATTATACAATTCTGCATACTTTGTATTGGTTAATTTAAGGTCCATATTTACTTTTAGATACTTACGCAATTGTAGAGGAATCAAGACGTAAATGACTCTACCTTCTACTTCTAAAATAAACAAGAGCAGGTTTTCGAAGTATGAGATATATGCAGCTTGTCATAAGCATATAACAGTTGTCGGAAATGGTAAGTTTACTGAAGCATATGTAAAGATTAATTGATATAACACACATTACCGTTTCTATTGGACTCGTAAGGATTGCAAAGTTGGTGAGATGATTGCATGAGCACTGGACGGTGGTGGCATTAGCCATTGTTCTTATACAGCCACTTGTCGACCATCCGCCTTGGGTACTGTTGGCAAAATCAAAGTCGAAGTTACTACTATCTTTTCGTTAGAACTGTTTTTATTTTTATTTAAGACATATAATTGCAATGATTATTTCAAATATGATAGATATGACATATATTGTTGGTATTAACATCGATCGTTAAGGTAAAATAATACAAGTATTGCAAGGTATCCCTATATGTATGTTTTCAGAATTATATAATTATTTAATAAAAATGCCATGCTATATATTTATACACACGAAATATTATTATAAATAAATAAATAAAATAATATGTTTCTTTATTAATATGTGTGCTGACGCTTTAGCTTCGGTCAAAGTTCAGCTGCACAGACAGTAAAAGCCGGTCATTGCTATCTTATTATGTTTGGTCTTTATCGTTTATCAAATAAATCCAATGAATCATTTTAAAATTTAATCTTATTTTCAGTTGTTCTTCTGTATTATTCATGATTTATCAATACATTATATATATTGAACTAATGTATACTTGGATAAAATGCTGTGCATTATCTGTCAGATGTACAATAAGATGGAATACATAAAACGAACATATATAATAATGCTTACTCTGTTGATGATTTCCAGAAGGCACAGTGTGGCTCGAACCCGGGCTTTTGCTAAAATGCAGTAAATAAAAGCAATAATAAATAACACAATCGTAACTCAAATGGCATGCAACACGAAATTGTTCATTAATACACAACCGCATTTTGATATCCGATAACGGATACAGCGAAATTTAAGATAACTGTCAATCAGCTGTTCAGAGTAGAACGGTAAAACAGTTAGTTTACATATTAATAAAGGATATTAATTTTTTTTGTAACCAGTGATGTCGATTTTTTTAAACTGCTTAAATGGTCAGAGCACAATTATGTCTCGTAATCAAGCTTAAACACAGTGTGATATTGTTGAAAACTTATAATCAAATTAATTTCGACAACTCGCATTTTAAAAGCGACATTACACTTAATCCCGTGTATATATGACCATTGGTTTTAAATAGACAAACACCGCCTTTTAAACATGCTGATACATAAGCCATCCTCATTTGTCGTACATTATCTATGCTGAAGGTCAGTTGAATGGGCGGGTTCAGCACTTCCGGTGGTTTAGGCAGAAGTTGTATGGATAACACCTGAGAGTTGATGGTACGAATTGTGGACTGAGATCTCTGTTGAACGCTGTTGATATAACATATAGGTATAACACTATCTTTTATAATATGGAGAATGCATTAGAGCAGCCGAATAGTACCTGAGTACCTGAGAGATTGTATGCGAATATTTTCCAAATCGAAGAAAACAAGATATACCTTTGTATCTGTAAAATCATATGTAATTAATACAACGCTCATGTTTGTTTACGATATCATAGCGATGTTCTCAACGGCCATACTTCCAGATACATGACAGGTGATATTTATTATTTATTGTCGAATCCACAATTACTAAATACTATTTCAGGAACAGAAGATATTACTTACCTTGTTTTCGGCAAAGCTTTTGAAATATCACGATACACTACCACAACGACACTCGTGACTTTGTCACTTTGTCCTAGAAATAGAGAACATTTGGTGCTAGTAGCTCAGGGGGACACACAGCTGTCGTTAAGGCTGGTTAAAAGCTGCATCAAGCAGACATTATTCAGTTGAGGTATAAAAAAACGGTTTGACTTATAGGCACCTGCATTAATTTTCAAAAGAACAGTCTACGTCGCGTTGTAATAAGTCAGAACCTTTGCTGTGAAACTTAAACATGTAACAAAAATAACATTATTGCAATAAACTTTTTTCAGTACATACATACACATACATAGAATATGGCTGGTCATTTACGACAAAACAAGAACAAAAACAACAACAATAAAACACACAAAGACAACCAAATACAAACAAACAAAACAATAGCAATAACACAAAAACAAAAACACCACCTCAACAACAAAATACACTTAAAAAGTATATGTGTTACACGATTTATGTCATTTACAAACAATGTTTGAACTGATTTATACCTGCGAGTGACTCACTCCTTAGAGTGAACGACGAGGTCCGGTTAGTGTTAAAGGGATGTGATTCGCCCTCATCCGGGTATTTCAGGTCAATATCAGGGTGTTCGCTCACTTTTGATAAGGACACAACTATTAATAAGCAAAACAACAACTTAAATGATTTGAACAACCAACTTAACTCTTTTTGAGCTGCAAACAAATTACTTTGTATAAAAACGAGAAGAACGAATCGATTGTGTTTTATTATAATCTTAAATCTTGTGACTTGTCATCATTATGCCCATCATAATAATCATCATTATAATCATCTTCATCATCATTATCATCATCGACATAGGCTCATAATTATCGTATATGTCGGAGAAGAATTACGAGAACTAGAAGGCATTTGTAAGATATCAGTAGTAAAAGCAAAATTACAAACTGGAAATTCTAACAAAGCAAATAATACCATAATGTAAAAACTATCAACAATACAAATAAATAATAATAATTATAATTATACTAATTATTGCATTTATACAGTACTGAAAATCACGAAATTGACAATTTTCCCGTTTCCACTCCGTTTCGTTTCCATTTCACTATGAAGCGTCCTATGCTCCGTTCCCACTCCGCTTCCGTTGCGTTTCATTTTTGTTTTGTTCGCTTCCAGTGCTGCATTTCAAACGCGTCCAGCGTTTCTATCGTGTCTTGCTTTTCTATCGTTTCTTGCGTTTCTATCGATTCAAGCGTTCCATTTCGCTCCGTTGCGATTTTGATTAAAAAACATCGTTAAATAAATTTCTAAATGTAAAGTACGGTGTGTTTGCAAAATGGCGAAAGAAGTAAACATTCTACGGAGAGGCAAAGGTCTTCCATCAAATATAAAGGAATCGGCAGTAGATTGATTGCGACGAGGATATTCAGTGTCAGTCACCGGGAGAGAAATTGCAGACACAAAACTATCCTATAAACGCCTGCACATAATCCTCAAAATTCAGGGAGTTCAGTATTGAGAAGAGGCCTTTATAAAGAACATCAGGATGGAAGGAATGCCAATCGACGAAAATCCACCTACAAACCCATTACAAGGAAGCACACAAGTCTATAAGTAAACATAAGTGCATACCTGCTACAGAGGATACCTCTGTTTTTCAAACATTGATCCTAAATAAAACGAAAACAGTTCGCAAACACAATTGCAACTCTGTCACAATTTTGTTGTTGAAACACTGAATCATCGAATATAGTCAAATAAAGCACAAATAAAAATAACAGCTCTCTAAACCGTTTAAGAAGAAATATAACTTTTTGATCCAAACATAGAACGAGAAAAATATTGCGTACATTTTGTATGACTTAAATACCATCGAAGTTTGTATTGTTTAACGAGAAATCTCGCGTTGATTATTTTGATGGGATATAAGTTAGTTTGACGAATTTGTCAATATGACGTTATTTTAACACCTTTACCCAAAGCCCTTACCTGACCTACTTGTCTTCGTCAGATGTCATATTCCGGAATAAACAAACCAGAAATAACTGTCAAATATGGTCCACACACATCCAGTATCCTAAAAAGTAACTTCTCTGTGATGTGTTAATCAGCAAAAAAGCGTAATGGTGATACAATCTTAGAATTCGGAAGATAACACACTCATTTGTTTAAAAACTTTATAAAAACATTATATCATTAGATTATTCGTAGTTTTCGTATACATAATAATGAGTTCAAATGAACCTGTTTGCGACAAGAATTTCTATTGGGGATTTAATCAATGAAAGATGAAAGCCATGAACGCAGATTCTCTGACATTTTCCCCCCGGACGTTTGCCCTCCGCCTCTGTAAGTGCAGGTCGGACGTTTGCCCCCGCCCACTCCCCTTCAAATATAAAGGCCCAGCATTCGCTCCCCCCCACTGCCAAAATGAAAAGGCGAATGTTTGTCCCCCCCTCCGATATTTGTTACATGACGGACTTTAGTTTCAACGTCTCGCTGACAGTAACGTGTAATTTTCAAGAATTTTAGGAAAGTATTACTCACTACAATCATATTTCATCGTTAAATGATTATCTCATATAAACATGAACACATGCTCTTTTGCTAAAAACTGGCACATACATAAAGTCCCATAAAAAAACTTTCTTAGAAAACAAGTGTGTTTTTTGTGTGCACATATTAGCGCCATTTTACGGCTGTAAACAAGATTGTTGACGCACTTAAAACATGGAGTCGCTTATTAAATCACTATGAATTTGATTTCTCCAAGGTTTTCACAAATAAATGCGGTGTAATTTCTTTCTAGTGTGGAGGGCTCTCTGGCTAACACTACAACATCAAAGAAAATTATGGGAAACAATCGCCCGTCACTATCATTTGAAGTCACAGAAAAAATATAATTTTGTTTCAAATTGACCGACCCATAGTTTCTCTCAATACTGTGCAACATGATATCGACCGAGTTTTGTCTTCAAGCTGCCATTTAGAAGACAGAGAGGGTGTGAACCTTGGGTACTGTTGAGAGATTAAACATGACAAATACACGTGAACGGCGTGTGCTATAAACAATATGCAACGTTATTGACGATTTACATTCGCATAATGACAAGTTCTAAAGGAGTGAGAGTGGAGGGGGAAACTGTACTATGTAGTAATATTTCAAACTTGCATACGTGCAATGTCAGCTGTGTACACATGATCTTCATATGCAAAACGATAATGACTAATGTCGATCCAAGGCGGATGTTAAGCTATTCATTGGAATTAATTAAAACATCAGTTTCGACAGAAAAGCAATTTTTAGTAAAAGTGTGTTTTATCGTGCAGAGTGAATTTTAGTGCAGTTTCTGTTTTGACGATACACGATGACTTGGACAATTTGTGCAGTTTCGGAACAGGAATGTACGAGTTTGATTAATACGATATTTTGATAATATTAAAGATTTGTGTGTTATTTCTTTCTGCAGATAACATATAAAAACTCGTTTATGTTGATAAATTTAAGCCAATTATTGTCTTCGTTTAAATTTATTTCGTACAAAGAAACGGTTGGAATGTTACTATAAATAATCGGGTGACCTAGAAACGTTTTAAGCAGTAGTGAAAATGACTCTACTGTTACTAGCATTCCGATTTTTGCGTTTCTACTGTTTCTAGCGTTCCAAGCGCTCCGGTTATAGCGTTTATACCGTTTACACCGTTTCAAGCGTTTCTGGCGCTCCGTTGCATTTCCATTTTGATAGCATTTCGTTTCAGTTTCAACAGGAAACGAAAAACGTTCCATTTCCATTTCCACTCCGTTTCGTTTATCAATTTCATAATTTTCAGTACTGTAATTATAATCAAAACACTACTGACATTTTAAGTTCCTTTGTATAAACAATATAATAAATTATAGTATGATAATGAACAGTAGAATAGATTGGAATGTCTTCTATGACAGAAATGAAGAAAGAACGATATATCGTGGAAAACATGAGCTCTGTTGCTCATTTTTCTTTGAATATGCTATAACAAACAAAGCACTTGTCATCTTTTCGATTTTTTATTACAGCACAATGGATACTTTACCTAAGTTATCTTTTTGGATAGTGAGTTTGGTTTCATTTGATGTCTCGATTGTTGTGGCAAGATTCAAACTAAAACGGTCGATTGTTGCGATGAAACGTTCAGCGCCTGTGTTTGTCTGTCAATGTATGAAGAGAAGTTTACATAAACAGGTATTGTGTGCAATGTGCCCTTTGACTTTAGCTCTTATTAAAAAAAATCTCGATTTCAGGATCAATTAAATACTGCTTAATAGACGGTTAATTTTACAATTTTTGTCAGCATTGTTACTAAATATTTCAGACATATTTTACATATTGTCAAAAGAAAAGATCAGAATGAGTATGCCTTAGTTTGGTCCAATAAAAATGTACTTCAAAAACGTTAAAATTAATTACAATATTGATTTAAGCGGATTGATTGAGGTTCTGAATACATTGACATTCTCCTGTAACAAATATTTAGTCTGTTGTAGAGTTACTGAAATAATGAAGTCACAAAGGAATATAACGATTTTTTTAAATGCACCTGTTCTAATTTGCTCTCCCATGCAGGTCCGCTTGTTTCTGGATCCGTCAACATATCCGCAATGTCGAAAAACGTCTAGCTCAAACAAAAAATAATGTTTTATTTTAGATAAATATTTTGCAGCACAAGGAAAAGCTGAGAATACCGCCAACAAAAAGTGGCATATTTGCATATATATAGTGTGAATATTACATGCATATATATATATATATATATATATATATATATATATATATGTGTGTGTGTGTGTGTGTGTGTGTGTTTGTTGTTGTGTGTGTGTGTGTGTGTGTAGTATTGAATCAAAAGTCCTTTGGTAATCAATAATATAAACAAAGGTACTTTTTTCAGTTTATCTTTATTCCTAATGTATTCAGGAATATAACGCCATCTTCACCTGAGCATTCTGTTTAAGTTGCTCGACACTAGTTGTCTCATTGGCTTCCTTCCCAGTGATTTGCATGAGAACAGTTTCGATACCATCAACGTCGCCCGCGTGTATTTCAGAGGAACTGTTCTTTATCTCTACCAGCGCCCCTTGTAGCGACCCCAGGGCTTCTGTTGTGGTTATGTTGGTCGATTGAATCTTGTTAAAAATTAAAAAGACGTTGAAATTGGAAAAATGTAATAGTATTACTTTACTTAAATTTAGAGACAAGATCTAGTATACTCTAAATTCAATACGAGATAGAAGATAGAACTTATTGGCTACTTATTTTTGTGTTCATGCTTTAATTTCCTTTAAGAAAGACAATGCCAATACTATTAGAAAGAGTCTTTGACCAGTAATTTAATATATAAGACAATGTTGACGATAAAATTAAGTGTTTGAAAATTAACTTTAACTTATGTAGAACCTGTAAAAAAGGCAAAAAAATAATTAATGCTTATAGATGACTTTTCTACTTTCTACTTAATTCCTGTTTTCCATTTATTAAGCGTCGTTTTAAGGGGACAAATATAATGAAAATAGATTAGTTAAAGGCATAATAAGTAAAACAGTCTCGGTTCATACAGTGTAAATATTGTCAAACCACACGATAACTAGTTGAAATCTCCTTTTTTAAGATTACGTTTACGTAAGAAGACGTTTTATTAAAGAAACAAAATTGACAATACGTGTAAACATGGGGAAAATACCTGGTTATTTATAATATTGAATACCTCCTTGGTGCAATTATACAACGCAGTAGAAAAAAATCCATCGCTTCGACATGTACGAATAATTTGACCTGAAATGGTATTAATTAAGGGTTGTTAAATGAATTAAAAAGTGGGCTTCCTTGGAATCCCAACCATACCAAAGATTACAAATGAAAGAGAAATGAAGTTATCTGTGGGTGTGCTGATATCTTGACAGTAGCAACTGATAGTCTATAAAGACGTGTGTGTGTGTGTGTGTGTGTGTGTGTGTGTGTGTGTGTGTGTGTGTGTGTGTGTGTGTGTGTGTTTTACTGTGTATTGAGGTGTCACAATTAATAGCAAGTACAATACGATACATTTATAACAAGGGTCCGCCCTAGTTATCTAGTGGACTCGAGTGGTCAGCTGCCCTATGCTAGCAAGGCATTGTCAGTAACCGGCCGGGTGACTAGACACATTTAGTTCTATTTTTCCAATTCAGTTTAAGATATCTGTAGAACTCTGAGATACGTTAATTTAATTTCCCAAGAACATCCCATACGCATTTTGAATACACGTTGTCCTGTCGTTGACGGTTGTAGAACATATGCCAAGTTCGTTTCTGAATAACTTGCTATATACTTTCGATGATTCTGGGTTCACACCACAGATCAACAACTGGAAAAAGATTTCCGTGAATTATTGATCAAGGTACTATTGCTAATTAAGTGACCTTGTATAAATCTAGAGATATGCAATAAGTAGATAAATCTAAACATCACTTACCGGAAGACCCAGTCGGACACTGCTGATAAGCTGTTGCAAGAACTCTATTCTTGTTCCACCAAAGACCTAGTCTATCCGTGCTTGCCTGGCAGAATGATACGGCTGCAAAAATACGAACACATGCAAGTAGGGGTCAACAAAGTTTACTCTAGATAATGTCTACAAATAGCAAAACATATAAGTGCAATATGAAATGACCGGCCCATGAACCTCTATGTCACCTTCAAATTATTGAAGATAATAATCCATTACAACAGGTTGTTTTCTAGTATTGAACAACAATATTCATCCTCATCAATGGGGCAGATTGAAGCAGAATAATGCAAGTGGAATACTTGGTAACATGGCTTAGCCGTCAGGATAAGTAACGTACGTATGTATGCATGGAGACTTGCATTGAAAGCCTTGTTGAGTTGATTCATACAAAACGACATAGGTGATCAGGTCAAATGTTGGATCTTTATTTTAGTTTTAATAAAGTCATCAATGTATGTGCTTAATAAAATAACGACTTCATACATATACGCCTTCATATTATTTGATGTAGTCCTATAATTCTAATTGAGGATTTACCTTAAGATCGTGTATTTAGAAAAAAAAAATCATATATTAAAACACACCCAACCCAGTCATTAAGATAGCACTGTTCTTCCAATGTTAAAGATAAACAATATCGATCTTTTTTTTATTTTACTTGATTTATTTCGACTTAACTTATATATTTTACTATTTTTTTTTCAAAGCCATAAATAATAATAGAAAAAGGTGATATGATAAACCAATTCCAAATGTGCTATTTAAAATTATAACTATTAAAAGTCACCTTTTTTAGTATTCGTCTTTATTTCCATGTTTTCTGTAGAGACTGGCGTGAGTGACCATGGCCCAAATTGTCTAATGATTTTCAGGGTTCAGGATAAGTGGGCTGAGTGTGATTGCTATATGCAATATACCATAATATTGTCAACTTTGACATATGAAGTAAGTGTTTAAAAGAAACACAATTAGAGTAGATCGGGTAGAGCAATATAAACTTTATGGAAGAAGACAGTCTTGAAAAGAATATCTTCGGACTTTTTTCCACTTGACAAGTGAAAGCGTCAGTACCGTTTGTGGTGCATTCGTCAGTAGCTTTGTTATAGCTGGTCCCTCCGGGACATCCACACGTGCCGGGTTCCATGCCAGTTCGGATACATTCGGAAAGGAATGTTGTGCACTGTTTTGCAGTTTGGCACTTTTCACCATATGAGGACTCTAATAATTGAATTGCATTGGGGCATAACAATTTAAGAAACAAACTTCACATAAATTAGAAGAATATACACAGGTACAACCGATATTTGTAAATGCAAAAAACAAAAAAGATTCCTTGTTAAATGCGCAATAACAACAAGGTTAAATATCAAATCAAAGAAATAAAGGAATTTATAAAGAAATTTTCTCCGGTTTGCCGATTACTTTCGATAAAGAACACAGTATTTCCCGCCTAGATAGAAAGAAGAAACTATTAGCAAAACAATTGGTAAGTAAGGATGACTAACTGTCTAAGCACTTTGCTTCTCCCTCTGGTGACAAGAATCTATCTTCCGAACAAAGACAACGGAAAGTACCAGTCGCCGCATCAAAACGACAGGAGACATTCTCAGTAACACATTGAGAGACTCCTGTCACATCCGCAAGGCATGCATAGCCCGCGTGAACTGTTGAAGAAATATGACATTTTCATTCAAGTACAGATGTAAATATAATTACGTAAGTTTTGATTCAGTAAACGTCTACACAAAAACGTGCCTTGATGTTTGACACTCGAATTTTTATGAATCGGTATTAATTCAGCAGAAAGTAGCGAGTCATATTGTTGAATCAATCACTTGTCTATACGCCTTTCCCATAAATATGTACAGTGCATGCAAACTGTTGTCAGATGTCAAATAACTTGTGATATGTTGTTTTTGATAAATAAAACTAACATTAAATCCAATCGATTTCAGATGCGCTAAACCCGAAACAGTAGCAATTCGACATGTGAATAAGTCATTTAATAGGAAACTATACCTGTATTTTATGTCTTATTTTATAATAAATATATTTAAATGAATATTTTATCACTTTTTGGAGGTTGAGGCGGGGAGTGCTGGTAAAACAACCCATATTTGTTTGTTGTGCCCCCAAGTTCCACTTTACATCAAAGACTTTTAATTGCAATGGATACAGATTATGAAGACAAATGGGCAGTAGAAGAAGTGGGGGGTTTTTGTCTCGCATTCTAGTAAGGTATTAAAACCTGGTTCTGTGAGTATATAAAGTTACATTTGTCTGTGCAAGAAGGTTTACTGCCATTCCACGACGCGTCCTCTTCGCAATGCCTCATGCTATTGCCGCTCCGAAGGAAATAGCCGTCCATGCACGTATAAGTCACAGACTCCCCATATGTGGTCCCAGTGTAGGTAAAATGAGCGAATTCAACATCAACAGGCATATTGCAATCTAAAAATGGAAAAGGGCTTGTTAATGTCTAATTCACAATTTATTAAGTTAAAGAATAGTCTATTGTCTATTGTCCAGTATCTATTTTCAACACAATTTCAGAGGTGTGTTTTATTTACGACATAATTCAATGTTAGTGGTACGTATTTTTAATTATTACATTAATAATACATAATTAATTAATTATTGCATGTATTGTTAAAACATGCATGTGTATTTAATTTGGTAATTGAATTATCAGATAGATACAGGATAGAGACATATTAAATGGTCAGTAAATGTAGGCTTTGAAGGTGGTTATTAGCGAAATCGCTTTATCAACATCATCACTCATTAAGCACTTACACTATGGCAATTCGTATTAAGATAGTAAAAGTGTGAGCTCTATCTTAATAGGTCAGAATGAGCTGACGTCACTACGAATTATTTATTACGAACATTTGGGTCAGTGCTGGCAGTTCCACTTTGCAAATGTTATTATGATCGCAAAAGAAAGTAAGCATGTAGACGATAAATTGGGAGAAGAAAAAGGCTTACAATACAATGAAATAAAAACAACATATCAGTGACAGCCCGACCCAGATAACACTTATGTAATTTATCCAGACCTTTAATTGTACAAAAGGGTGTCTGTCCGCTCCATGATCCATCCTCATTACAGTGCCTTGTGCTGAGACTTTCATTGCTTATGTAAAAGCCTGAGTTACACCTATATCTAGCAGTCTCGCCGTATGTGGTACTGTTGTAGGTTACGGAACCGTTCTCCACGCTGTGCGGCGCACTACAATCTAATTATTATAAGATCACAAACATATCATTGAATTAAAAAATATTGCACCTTCCACAATTTACACATTTTTCCTTTAGACGTTAGTCTTGGTCAGAACACACACTGTAAAGAATCTTCTTTAAACTGCACTTGCCTTAAAGTAAGCCTAGTTTGTAGCAAGAACGAGGCCTAAAATAACATTTTCGCGTTTACTTTGAAAACATTAGTACGTTTGTATTATTCGTATGTATTGAAATGTGGTCTTGCATTTCGACAAAAAACACATAGTTTTATTCTAAAAAAAAGATTGGATGTTACTGTACTGTTTTCGCACACCTACACGCTGAGTGTAATATATAGATATGATAAGTCTAGTCGTATCAAATCCTAGAAATAATAATTAACCCAAATTAACTTCACATATTTAATTACGTAATGATAGCATTTAAAGGACTAAAGTGATATCTCATTGTAATTGTTATAACATAGTGCTGATAAAATATTGTTTGTTTTAGTTATCGAGTAAGTCAAGAAATACTTATTGCTTAGAATATAAGCTTTAGTAAACTAGTACAATTATCGTATAGTGTAATATAATACATGTGTCAAAATATCATACAAATAATTAGATGAATATTTTATCCAAACTTGAATGGAAACATTAAATGAGATGTGTTTACTCGAGTCAGTCTGTATTAGGTAAAATTAACAAGATTTCAGTATGACAGCCAGAGAGACTAATACAATGATAAGAACAACAAGTCTGATTTATACGTTAAGCGAGACCTAAAACAACTTGATCGAAAAGATGCCTAAAATAATTCCCAATAAAGAGAACACACAACTATATTCTTATTCACCTTTTTGATAAAAAATATGGTTCCAGTAATGATTTTAAAGCTAGTAAAACCATTGATTTATATTCTTAGCATTTTCTTAACAGTCTAATTGGCAATATGTCCATGCCACTGACCATTCTCTAGATACAGCAAGTTGCCTACTAGATATGTGACACGGCTGCCGGATGGCGAAGACGTGAAGCGGTTCGGGTACAATCTAGTGATGGCTGTTACAAAATATCAAATAGTGTTGAAAAATAGGAATGCTACCTTAAACACACACAAACAACAACAACAACAACTTGTCTATGATTTTCTATTAACAAATAAGACTAATATAAGACACGATATGACTAATCGTCATATAATGGGGGATGTAACAGGCATTCAACGTCGGACAGTTTATACGTATTGTATTTATTAAAACTCACAGTGCTTTGGCACTTTCGATCAAGGCTTTATGGATAAAGGTTGAACCCAAAATAAGGAGAGATGACTGGACGTGATCGAAAGGAGAGAAAGATAGAGAGAGAAAGTGAGAGAGGGGAAGAGTGGAGGAGAACGAAAGAGGGAGAGAAAGGACACTCGCACTGACTGACAGAAAACATGTATGCTAACTAACTTAGAGCGTGTTTATTCTGAGGTAAAACGTTTGTCTTGTTTGTTATTTTTTTCAAATGATCAATGTATGTTGCAATACTCATATGACCGGGTTATATTTCAATTAATGAAGACAGTATTGTATAGCCTTATGCCAGTTGAAAAATAGACAGAATGGTATCGACCAGACCACAGCTGTAATATTTGAAGTCCTTTTTAGCAAACAAGTGTCAAACAAAAAACCACTGTCATTCAGTACCTGCAGAAATAAAGATTCCTTCATCAAAAACGTTTCGGAGATTAATTAATTTATGGAATTTTATTTCTGATTATGTCGTAGCGATGTTTTAATGAGGCAACATTTTATGAAATGTAGGATTGTTGATGTGTTGCTTAAATCATGTCGATCTAAAATTCCATAACCTTGTCAAATAAACCCTTGGCTCCGCCAAAATATCTCTAAGTCTTTGATTTTCTATGTAATTTAACTTATATATGATCCTTGTTCAAAAGGCAAACAGTAGATGGTAAACATAGGCATATTAATATGCGAGACGGCAGTTTATTTTCTCAAGCATAGAAGAACTGGGGCACAAGGAACAATTCTCACTTTCAAAGGTGAAAACAATATTATTTATATATTCTTGGCGATATGTAATTTAATTAATGTCTTTATCGTTTCTTTTTACAAGACTCAAGTACCAAGAAAGTATCTCAAATCACAGCAAAAACAGCATTGAGTCACTAGCAGTAATTCTGACCTTTGATGATACAGTGTGGTGTCTCGCCGCTCCAAAGTCCGTCTTCGGTACATTCCCTCTTGATAAGACTTTCATTGTTAATGTAAAACCCCTTGTCACACGAGTATGTTGCCGTTTCGCCGAAAGACGTGTCGATATAGGTCAGGGAACCGTTCTTCAAGTCGTTTAGCGGACCACAATCTGACAAATATGACATAACATTTTGGCACTAATCATGTATCAAGTTTATGATAATGTTTACTTTTTGTACTTAATGTTGAATACTGATCACTAATATAATATTACCAAATGAGGTGAGAAAACGGGCGATATGTCAATAAATGTCATTGGAAATTAAAACATCCTAAATGTATAGATATAAATACAATCTAAAATATGTTTCCTTCTGCAACCTAAACTACAACAACACATCTGTATTGTAGAATAACGTTTTACTTACTGGTGTTATATTTTATTACATTTACCTAATTGGTATGAACATTTAATTAATATTTGGTAAGGGTTAACTCTATTTAGAACTGAAAACCCTCAAGACGTCCAGACACAATTACCCGACGAGAATATCAACAATAGAACAATTTAGCCTGTATTCCAGTATGCATTTATGTATAACGGCATGTCGTTATCAAAAATCATACTTACCTTTGATAATACATTGCGGTATCTCACCGCTCCAGGTTCCATTCGGTGTACATTCCCTTATTATGAGACTTTCGTTGATGATGTCAAATCCCTTGTCACAAGTGTAGGTTGCCGTCTCACCGTAAGTGGTACCATTGTACTTCACGGAACCATTACTGACAATATGCAGTGGGCCGCAGTCTGAATATGTACACGTAGGTTAAACAAAGTCTAAAAATCTATGCCTGAGAGATGTCAGTTCAGCAAGTTAAGCAGATTATTTTGAAGGACAATATGACACATATCACTTACTTGTTTTACCATCAAATCACTTAATCAAGGCACAAGAAACAAATCTATGCGTAACTAAAATTGGCCAATAATGATGACAAGGTAAAGGAGACTAGGAAACGTGGTGGAGGTGATACATCAATCGAATAATAAAACAGATAAATTTTAAGCGTGTATAGACGGAGAGTTTGCACTTATACCTGAGAAAAACTTGTTCATTTCGTTTGTATTTGCTAAAAGTTACACTAAAGCAAACGTAATCAACACTTTGAACTGATTTGATAATTGCATGAGTGCATTTCCGGCAGGATTTTGCTTTGTCTTGACATAAAATATACATTTTAGAACAACACTTATTAACACACCAATGTATAAGTCGCTAAGGTATAATAATATGTGAATTTCCGAATATCATTGACATGGTGAGCTACTTTACCGATTATTATGCAGAACGGTTTCTAGGCCTGCCATGCCCTATTGGCTTCGCAAAATAGAGTGAGGTCGCATGAGGTCTGATAGCCATGGTCATACACTTATGGTCTTTATTATGGATAATTCAAAGTCCAGCTATTATACGTCGAAGAAGACCATAGACATGTTCAACGACATGTACGGTGTGTGTTCCTTTTCTGATGAATGTTAAATTAAATGAATCACATCTTTAAGGCGCTCTATTATTTCAGATAACACATTCTAGGCTACTTCATAGTTTATAGTTATCACATCAGACAGCCATTCAGAGTTAGTACGATATTCGCTTCACTTCCAGGCTAACCGCGAGCAATGCGTGGTAGATAATAGTACCCAAGAGCCTCCATCTCGTTTCAGGTCTGGTGATCGATTACGAAATACCTAGGCAATGGAACCATGGGGGTGATTAAAAATTTATAAAGAACGTTATAAAAGACTATTATTTACATGTTTGATATAAAAAAACGTAAATAAACAGCGCTGTCGTCGTGTAATTAACTTTATACTTCAAACTTGAATAATTGAATAACAATCTAAACAAAGCACCTGACGATTAATTAAATTCTAACTTTATCGAATTCATGATAACGCCATACCCACTTGTGAAATTACCATAAGTAAAATAGAATTAAAGTATTCACCACTGAGCTCGATGCGACAGCGGTTGCAGCCGGCACACATGTAAAAATCTCTCTGTAGATCCTCATTGTCGCCTACGTGACGAACAATTATGTTTCCCTCTCATACCAAGTCTATGTTGATATGTAGCTTATTCTACGTTTACACGTAGTTTTAAACAACCTGTATTTCCATGAATATAACGTCTTGTTTGCTCATGACGTACCTACATTGGCTGAAGTTGTCATACCTTTATCTAATTAGGAGATTCTCTCGGCAGAAATGTGTGTATACTAAACTTCTGGTTTCTCTTTATACTTTGTGGTGTGGAGAAAATTTCGTATTTGTTGAACACCTAAACGTCAGTTCGTGTTTATTTATTTAAATTTGAAATGTTACTTACGATTATTTTGTACCGATGATTTAGCGAGGAAGCATTTTATTAATTGTAGTTTTTTATTTGACGCTTAAATTAAATCGATCTAAAATCCAGAGCCTTGTCAAAAAAGACGAAAAGAAAAACAAAAACAATAAAAAACAAACATAGGCGCAGACAAAAAAGTCCAAATCGTTGATGTTTTATGGTAGTTAACTTACATTCAATCCGTGTTCAAAAGGCAAATGGCATAAGCTTAAAACATTAATATTATTTTGTTAGCTGGTGTTTAGGGCCGTCCAACAGGTAATGTTACATTTATTTTAAAACTTAATAGTTCAAACAGACAAGAACTTGAAAAAAAAATATAAAATATATATATTTGGCGATACGTAATTTAATTGTTACCTTGAACGTTTCTTTTTACAAGACCAAGTACAAAGAAAATATCTCAAATCAAAGCAAACACAGCAATAATTCTGACCTTTGACAATACAGTGTGGTGTCTCACCGCTCCAAAGTCCGTCTTCGGTACATTCCCTCTTGATAAGACTTTCATTGTTGATGTAAAACCCCTTGTCACACGAGAATATTACCGTTTCACCGTAAGACGTGCCGTTATAGGTCAGGAAACCGTTCTTCGGGTCGTTAAGCGGACCACAATCTGACAAATAAGACATAACATTTTGGCACTAACCATGCATCAAGTTTATGATAAGCTTTACTTTATGTACTTAATGTAAAAGAATGATCACATATATTATATTAACATATGAGGTGAGAAAACAGGCAATATGTCAATAAATGACATTAGAAATTAAAACATCCTAAATGTATAGATATAAATACAATCTACATCATGTTTCCTTCTGCAACCTAAACTACAACAAAACATCTGTATTGTAGAATAACGTTTCACTTACTGATTTTTTGTTTTGTTTTATTACATTTTAATTAATTAATATTTAGTTAGGGATAACTCTATTTAGGACTGAACAACCCTCAAGAAGGCCAGACACATATACCCGACGAGAAGTACAACAATACAACAATTTAGCCTGTATTCCAGAATGCATTTATGTAAAAAGGCATGTCGTCACCAAAGATCATACTTACCTTTGATAATACATTGCGGTATCTCACCGCTCCAGGTTCCATTCGCTGTACATTCCCTCATTATGAGACTTTCATTGCTGATGTCAAATCCCTTGTCACAGGTGTAGGTTGCCGTCTCACTGTAAGTGGTACCGTTGTACTTCACGGAACCATTACTGACAATATGCAGTGGGCCGCAGTCTGAATATGTCCACTTAGTTTAAACAAACTACATAAATCTATCACTGAGAAATGTCTGTTCAGCAAGTTAAGCAGATTATTTTGACTTACAATATGACACATATAAATTATTTGTTTTACAATTAAATCACTTTATCACGCACTTGAAACAAGTATATGAGTAACTAAAATTGGCCAAATATGATGACAAAATAAAGGAGACTAGGAAATGTAGTGGAGGTTATACATCATTCGGAAAATAAAACAGATTAAGTATAGTCGTATATAGGCGGAAAGTATGCACATATACCTGACGAAAAACTTGTTTTTTTTTGTCGTTTTTATTTGCTAAAAGAGACATTTAAGCAAACGTAATCAACACTTTTAACTGATTTGATAATTGCATGAGTGCATCTCCGGCAGGATTTTGCGCTGACTTGACATAAAATATATATTTTATAAAAAACACTTATTTACAGACCAATGTAAAATTCGGTAAGCTATAATAACATGTGAATTTTCGAATATCATTGACATGGTGAGCTATTTTACCGATAATTATGAAGGCCGGTTTCAAGGCCTGCCATGCCCTATTAGCATCGCAAAATAGAGTGAGGTCCCATGAGGTTTGATAGCCATGATCACACGCTTATGGTCTTTATTATGGATAATACAAAGTCCAGCTATTATACGTGGAAGAAGACCATAGACATTGTCTTTGTAGAACTACCGCTGTACTGCAGGTCAGCTGAAGAAATCTCCGCAAAAGGTCAGTTGCCCGGTGGGACTTGATTTTAATCTATTATCGGTATATTCAATGTACTATGCTTATACACATTTGTCTTGATTCCTTTACTGTTGTGTTTTCCTTCCCAATTAAGCGTTTGTGCCGCTTTATATTAATAGAGGAATGAACATTATATAATCAAAACACAACGACATGTACGGTGTGTGTTCATTTTCTGATGAATGTTAACTTAAATGAATACATCTTTAATGCGCTCTAGTTTTTGTCAAATAGCACATTCTAGGCTGCTTCATAGTTTATAGTTATCACATCAGACAGCCCCTCAGGGTTAGTATGATATCCGCTTCACTTCCAGGCTAACCGCGAGCAATGCGTGGTAGATAGTAGTACCCAAGAACCTCCATCTCGTTTCAGGTCTGGTGATAAATTACGAAATACCTTGGCAATGGAATTATGGGGGTGATTAAAATTTATAAAGAATATTAAAAAAAAAAGTCTAATATTTACATGCTTGTTACAAAAATAAGAAGGTAAATAAATAGCGCTGTCGTCGTGTCACTAACTTTTTACTTCAAACTGAAATAAATTAATAACAATCTAAACAAAGCAACTGACGATTAATTAAATTCTAACTTCATCGAATTCATGATAACGCCATACCCATTTGTGAACTTATCAAAAGTAAAATATAATTTAAGTATTCACAGCTGAGCTCAAGTCGACAGCGTTTCTAGCGGGCACACATGTAAACATTAGGGATGTTAACGAATATACGAATATTCGAATATCAATTCGCTATTCGACAAGAGATTTTGGGATTCGAATATTTAACCATTACGACTTAAGACGCTAGCAATATCTGATTGCTCTCGCTCTGGGATAGAGGGGGTGGGTCATTCCTCCTGATAACGAATTGCCATCTGGTTAACAGCATAACATCACCTTACCGCGCATAGCCCCTTATCTCCCCCCTCTCCCACTTAGACCCAGTCACATCATCATACAGCTGTGGAAACAGTTGCATAAGTACAATAAACACACGCCAGTTCAATGCTGCGGCAATTAGGTAGAGCAATTACGTAACACTCTACCCAGCTTCGGTCGGGATAGTCTGTAATTAATACATTATATAAGGCTGTACTTATTGATAACAGTCCACGAAATCTTCTCTTAATTTTGGAAAGCACAACTAGATCACTGTCAAACAAACGTCAATTGCAATCATTTTCTGTTTGTCACTCTACTTCATACTTGTTTTTCTATACCTATACAATACATCGACATCTGTTATTTTTTGTCTCCGCAATTCTCTGTTTTTGCTTCTTTGTCTCAGAATAACAAAATTTTAAATCTACAGAATTTTTAATTGTTCGTCATAGGTTTACTTAACATACGTTAAACTCACGAGCTTACAATTTTAATCATTCTTATATATATATATATATATATATATATATATATATATATATATATATATATATATATATATAT
This sequence comes from Sinonovacula constricta, assembly GCA_007844125.1. NCBI lineage: Eukaryota > Metazoa > Mollusca > Bivalvia > Cardiida > Solecurtidae > Sinonovacula > Sinonovacula constricta. Next base: position 38,013,805 of record CM017567.1, read on the forward strand.
ATATATATATATATATATATATATATATATTGGTTCATCAATAGTCAGGTAATCTTCACACTAGCCAATCAAAGTATTTGTCTTCATCAAATGGATTTTTTTACCCTCACCTTTCACTTGCGTATTGGTAACTCAATGTCCCTAATTGATCGATTTCCCCTCATAAATCCTTCGTGGTTTTGCCTAATTGTCTTACAGTCGATCCAGTATCACCCGCATTTTGTCCTTTTGAAAATGCCTCCTTTAAATATTACTGTATGTTTTAAGAGTGGTTCACAACATATAATTGACTGTTTATTGTTATACATTGTTTGCGGTTAGTAGAATAAAATATCAAAATTGTGAGCTATGTGGCATGTGTTGTACAATGTCATGTAATAAAATTATGATATGGTCTTGTTAAATCGATACGTTAACATTAAAAGGAGCTCAAGTAGCTCTTTTAATACGTCATATGTTAATACAAATAAGTAATTTAGTACGTAAAATGTCTTAAAATTGTAAAGGCTATTGCATGAAGTACAACACGTAACACAAAGACACCCAAGTTTAAGGTGACTAATTAATAATGTATATTTTATCTGCAGAATGAAATAACAAAAAAAATCTTTATTATTATCAAAAAATCGTATTAATCAAACTCGTACGTTACAGTTCCGAATCCGCACAATTTGTTCAAGTCATTGTGTATCGTCAACACAGAAACTGCACTAAAAATCACTCCGCACGATAAAACACACAATTTAACTATAAAATTGTCTTTCTGCCAAAACTGATATTTTAATTCCAATGAAAAGCTTAACATCTGCATTGGATCGACATTCTTAGTCTTCATCGTTTTGCATATGAAGATAGTGTGTACACAGCTGACTTTACACGTATGCACGCGCAATGTCGCAGCCTGAGTTTGAATTTTCGCTAATTACTTGATAGCTGCATGGGCCGTTCCCGGATTAACTACGCCTATCATTTTTTGTGAGAATACTGTTTAAAGTATTTGTCATTTACAAAGAATGCATTGCGTGATACAAATAAAAGCTACTTAATAAAATTAAATGTTAACCAAAAGAAGGTAAATATCTCATATAACACAAAAACATAAAACAACTAAACATGAAACAAACAAACAATGCTATGCATAATTGCAAGGTGTAACCCAATCAAGAACCAATTACATCCTCCCCAGCACTCAGAGCCAACGACTGGTATGATCCTAATGTTCAACGTCTGAATAAAGATAGATTTCCAAAAAGTGCACGTATAAAATCATCGATGACAGTTAGATGAAAAACAATCGTTGTAAAAACGAACTTCTATCACGTCCATTTACATGATAAATATCAAAGAAATAATTATCATTACCGCCATTAAATTCACATGATCATCATCATGATCCCGTATTACCTGTATTATCGCCACTAATCATCATCATCATCAGCAGCAGCATCACCGCCGTCACGATCTACATCATAATTGTCATTAGCATCAACATCACCGTAATCGTTATTACCATTTTCATCATAATCATAAACAACATCGGTATCACTGTCATCATTATCGGCAGAAGCAGCAGTAGCAGCATCACCGTCATCAGCATCATCATTTCTTTAGTTACAGGGGTATGGATATGTAATTTATTTTATCTTGCCTCTTTGTCAAGCAAAGTTTCTTATGCTTCTTATCTTAATTGTTATACATCTTATAATGAAGAATGGTGTAAATTTGGACATTGTTGTCAAAATTCCTATTTCTAAATGCATAGTTCCCATAATGCGCTATTATGTATATATGATTAATCGGAACCGCGATTAAAAATCTAAAACTTTTGACTTTACTTGACTTGCAACTATCTGAATGAAGGTCTACACACCTGGCTACGGCTTATTTCATGTCCCCGCCATTTCCCAATTCATGGCTTAAATGTTCTATGCCAAACTGTGGTCTAAAGTGGGCCCTACCGGGAAGTAAGATTTTGTACCCATTTAAGGATAGAAATGTATTAATTTAAAGTTAATCGTTTTGTAAATTCATATTATGTTTCTCCATGCGCATGGGTCCATTTCATACCTTCATAAAGTATTACTCTAATTCAATCCCAAATTTTAAGACATGAGCGGACACCCAACTAATAAAACTAATTGGCAGATTTATGACACCTTGTTTGTCTAGTGGACAGGAAGTGTGACCGTGTTTTGGCGTCTTTTCCCCTTCGTAAGAACACATGCATCCGCTATGCAGCTGTGTTTGAAAATGTCACCATATGTCAGTCGTGTGGTTTATGACCTTCACCTTTTAAAGAGCAATATGCATTGACTTACGCGAGGACAACAAAAATAACGAAACACTAAGGTCTACAAAATATTTTTGGCTCATAAAAGGATCTAACGCTATATCTAGTAGTACCCACAATAATGTTATGAAGAGAAGACACTTAAAGGAACAGTCTAATATATATTTTCATCTCGTTTATTCCAAATGTATTATTTCAATGGCACGCCTATTATTTTATAGTTAATCAATACCTTAAATATAAATAGTTCCTTTATAAAAAAAAAGTTTATGATCATTCGATGGACAAAAGAAGTTTGTTAGGACATTCATATAAGTAAAAAGATATGCGTTCTGAAACATTACTACATAGTACAGTCCCCCCTCCCTCCCCTCTCACTCCTTTAAAACTTATCATTATGGCAGCTTAAAGACAATTATTGATCGATATCATGTTAAACAGTATTGAGAGAAATAATGGGTCGGTCAATTTGAAACGATTTTTTTTCTTTTCGGCGACGTCAAATGGTTGTGACTGGCGATTGTTTCCCAGAATTTTCTTTGATGTTGCAGTGTTAGCCAGAGAGCCCGCCGCGCCAAAAAGAAATAACACCGCTTTTATTTTGTTACAACCTTGGAGAAATTAACATCACAGTGATTTAATTAGCGACTACATGTTTTAAGTGCGTTAACAATGTTGTCAATAGCCGTTAATTGGCGCTAATATGAGCAAACCGAAAAAAATAACACACACGTGTTTTCTAAGAAAGTTGTTTGTTTTATGCGACTTTATGTATGTACCTGTTTTCGGAAAATACAGCATTTATTCATGTTTAAATGAGATAATCATGTTAACGATGAAATACGACTGTAGTGAGTAATACTTTCCTAAAATTCTTGGATATTACACGTTACTGTCAGCGAAACGTTAAAACTAAAGTCTGCCATAAAAGAAATTTGGGAGGGGGCACACATTCGCCTTTTCATTTTGGCAGTGGGGGTGGGGGGCAAACGTCCGGTCTGCACTTACATGGTCGGGGGGAGGGGGGGGGGGCAGCGTCCGGGGAGGGGGGGGGCAATTATCCAAGGGGCAAATGCCACAATTTGCCAAAATTGTGTGTGTCATCGTCTTTATTCTAAGATCGTATCACCATTACGCTTTTTTTGCGGATTAACACATCACAGAGAAGTTACTTTTTAGAATACTGGATGTGTGTGGACCATATTTGACAGTTATTTCTGGTTTGTTTATTCCGGGATATGACGTCTGGCGAAGACAAGTAGGTCAGGTAAGGGCTTTGGGTAAAGGTGTTAAAATAACGTCATATTGACAAATTCGTCAAATTAACTTATATCCAATGAAAATAATCAACGCGAGATTTCTCGTTAAACAATTAAAACTTCGAAAAAGTCGTGCGAAATTATTAAATTGCCACAATATTTCTTTCGTTCTATGTTTGGATCAAAAAGAAATATTTCTTCTTAAACGGTTTAGAGAGCTGTAATTTTAATTTGTGTTATATTTGAATATCTTCGGTGATTCAGTGTTTGGACAACACAATTGTGACAGAGCTGCAATTGTGTTTGTGAACTATTTTCGTTTTTTAGCATCAGTGTTTGGCTATATATCGCGAAAATGAATGACAACAATACAAAGCGTGTTCAACGTTTTTGTTGGTCAGTCTAGATAGGAAATGTATGCACTCTCTGAATCTTTACCTGGTGTTTTATAATAGAAATATTTCTGCGTAAAACAGGTTAGAAACGAAACATTTTATCGTGATTAGCCTAATATTAACTAAGCGCAGTTTCCTCTTGTTTCGGCTGATTCAGGAGGGTAGTTATGTGTCTATGTGCAATTTCCCTCCGGGTGGCTGACACTGAATATCCTCGTCGCAAACAATCTATTGCCGATTCCTTATGTAATGGAAGACTTTCGCCTCTCCCCAAAATGTTTACTTCTTTCGTCATTTTGCAAACACACCGGAAGTACTTTACATTAAGAAATTTATTAAACGATTTTTTTTAATCAAAATCGCAACGGAGCGAAATGGAACGATTGAAACGATAGAAACGGAAGAAACGATAGAAACGGAAGAAACGCTGGAAGCGTTTGAAATGCAGTGCTGGAAGCGAATAAGTAAATAAGAAAAGGTCCTATCACAATTTTCACAGATATTTAAATTTTCATCTACCTGTAGACAAAGGCAAACAAGGTAAATGTAAATGTGACAAAAAACACAGAGACGAGACAAAACACACAAAAGGAAAAACCATCAGTTACCGCCTTGGAACGGTCAGTCGGCAAAAGGGCCAACTGGGGTGCTTAAACCTAATGGAAACGCAACGGAAGCGGAATGGAAACGGAGCGGCGAACGCTTCCAACTGAAACGGAAACGAAACGGAGTGGAAACGGGAAAATTGTCAATTTCGTAATTTTCAGTACTGTAAGTAACAGTGACATTGTTTACGCATTGACTGGCATTCGTCATTGACATTTTTCTCTTGCAAATTACCGCTGACCGGGTAAAGAAACAACCCGTATGATCCTTCACTATGAACAGGATTATGGCGGATTGATAATATTGTCGTTTGTATTTCAAAAAGAAGAAATCGTCGTTTTAAAATTAAATGCTATGCTAAAATCAATAATAAATCTACCGCCGCTTCTGCAGTAACTAAGGCTAGCATTGTAAATTATTGCCAGAAATAAACATTTTACTGTGAATAAACACATTGAATGTAATGGAAAATTAACGTCTTATGTGCCACCATGATATAAATTTGTTCCGAATATTCGAATGTGATTCGTATACAGGTTATGAATTTTCGAATATTGTTTTGGGATTCGAATTACATCCCTAGTAAAAATCTCTCTGGCGATCCTCATTGTCGCCCAGGTGACGCGAAATTATGTTTCCCTCTTAAATCAAGTCTATGTTGATGTGCAGCTTATTCTACGTTTACACGAAGTTTTAAACAACCTGTTTTTCCATGAATCAACGTCTTGTTTGCCAGGTCCCTTCATTGGCTGAAGTTGTGATACCTTTATATAATTATGAGACACTATCGGCAGAAAAGTTTGTACACTAAACCCCCGGGCCTTTTTATACTATATGATGTGAAGAAAATTTCCTATTTGTCGAGACACCTAAACGTCAGTTCGTGTTTATTTATTTACATTTGAAATTTTATTTACGCTTATGTTGTACCGATGATTTAGCGAGGAAAGATTTAATGAATGTAGTCTTTTTAATTGATGCGTAAATCATGTCGATCTAAAATGCATAGCCGTGTCAAAAAGACGAAAAACAACAACAAAAAAAAAAAAAAAAAAAAAAAAAAAAAAAAAACATGGCCGCCGACAAAAAAAGTCCAAATCTTTGATGTTTTATGGTAGTTAACTACCATTCAATCCGTGGTCAAAAGGCAAATATCATATGGTTAAAACATGCATATTATTTTGTTAGCTGGTGGATAAGGCCGACCAACAGGGAATGGTACATTTCTAGTAAAACTTAATCTTTCAAACATACAAGAACTCGGACAAAAAGACAAATACTCAATTTCAAAACTGGAAAAAAATGAATTATATATATATTTGGCGATACGCAATTCAATTTTTATCTTGATCGTTTCTTTTTACAAGACTTGATCAAGTACAAAAATATATCTCAAATTACAGCACAGATAACATAGAGTCACTAGCAGTAATTCTGACCTTTGATGAAACAGTGTGGTGTCTCGCTGCTCCAAAGTCCATCTTCGGTACATTCCCTCTTGATAAGACTTTCATTGTTGATGTAAAACCCCGTGTCACACGAGTATGTTGCCGTTTCGCCGTAAGATGTGCCGTTATAGGTCAGGGAGCCGTTCTTCAGGTCGTCTGGCGGACCACAATCTGACAAATATGACATAACATTTTGGCACTAATCATGTATCAAGTTTATGATAATGTTTACTTCATGTACTTAATGTAGAAGAATGATCACCAATATGATATTACCAAATGAGGTGAGAAAACGGGCGATATGTCAATAAATGTCATTGGAAATTAAAACATCCTAAATATATAGATATAAATACAATCTAAAATATGTTTCCTTCTGCAACCTAAACTACAACAACACATCTGCATTGTAGAGTAACGTTTCACTTACTGATTTTTAGTTTTATCACATTTACCTTATTTGGGATGAACAATTAAATAATATCTAGTTAGGGTTAACTATATTTAGAACTGAAAAACCCTCAAGAAGGCCAAACACATATATTCGACGTGAATAACAACAAAACACCAATTTAGCCTGCATCCCAGCATTCATGTTTAACGGCATGTCGTTACCAAAGATCATAATTACCTTTGATAATACATTGCGGTATCTCACCGCTCCAGGTTCCATTCGTTGTACATTCCCTCATTATGAGACTTTCATTGCTAATGTCAAATCCCTTGTCACAAGTGTAGGTTGCCGTCTCACCGTAAGTGGTACCATTGTACTTCACGGAGCCATTACTGACAATATGCAGTGGGCCGCAGTCTGAATATGTACACGTAGGTTAAACAATCTCTAAAAATCTATGACTGAGAATAGTCAGTTCAGCAATTAAGCAGAAAATTTTGAAGGACAATATGACACATATCACTTCCTTTTTTTCAATCAAATCAATTTATCAAGGCACTTGAAACAAATATATGCGTAACTAAAATTGGCCAATAATGATGACAAGTTAAAGGAGACTAGGAAAAGTAGTGGGATTGATACGTCAATCGAAAAATAACATTAAATAACAGATTTAATATAATCGTGTATAGACGGAAAGTATGCATATATACCTGACGAAAAACTTGTTCATTTCGTTTTTATTTGCTAAAAGTAACACTAAAGCAAACATAATCAACACTTTTAACTGATTTGACAATTGCATGAGTGCATTTCCGGCAGGATTTTGCTTTGTCTTGACATAAAATAAAACTTTTTTTAAAGTACACTTATTTACAGACCTATGTAAAAGTCGGTAAGCTATAATAACATGTGAATTTCCGAATATCATTGACATGGTTAGCTATTTTACCGATACTCATGCAGGCCGGTTTTTAGGCCTGCCATGCCCTATTGGCGTCGCAAAATAGAGTGAGGTCCCAGGTGGGTCTCAAGTTTAATCTATTATCGGTATATTCAATGTACTATGCTGATACACATTTGTCTTGATCCCTTTACCGCCGTTGTGTTTTCCTTCCGATTAAACGTTTGTGCCGCTTTATATTAATCGAGGAAAGACATTATATAATCAAAACACAACGACATGTACGGTATGTGTTCTTTTTTTGATGAATGTTAAATTAAATGAATACATATTTAATGCGCTCTAATTTTTCAGATAGCACAGTCTAGGCTACTTCATAGTTTATAGTTATCACATCAGACAGCCCTTAGTGTTAGTACGATATCCGCGTCACTTCCAGGCGTACCGCGAGCAATGCGTGGTAGATAAAAGTACCCAAGAACCTCGATCTCGTTTCAGGTCTGGTGAATGATTACGAAATACCTTGGCAATGGAACTATGGAGGTGATTAAAATTGTATAAAGAACGTTATAAAAGTCTATTGTTTACATGTTTGATATAAAAACGTAAATAAACAGCGCTGTCGTCGTGTCACTAACTTTAACTTCAAACTGGAATAAATGAATAACAATCTAAACAAGGCAACTGACGATTAATTAAATTCTAACTTCATCGAATTCGTCATAACGCCATACCCACTTGTGAAATTACCAAAAGTAAAATAGAATTAAAGTTTTCACAGCTAAACTCAATGCGACAGCGGTTGCAGCGGGCACACATATATAAATCTCTCTGGCGATCTTCATTGTCGCCTACGTGACGCGAAATTATGTTTCCCTCTTAAACCAAGTCTATGTTGATTTGTAGCTTATTCTACATTTAAACGTAGTTTTAAACAACCTTTTTTCCATGAATATTACGTCTTGTTTGCTCATGACGTCCCTACATTGGCTGAAGCTGTGATATCTTTATATAATTATGAGATACTCTCGACAGAAATGTTTGTATACGAATTCCCCGGTTCCTCTTTATACTATGTGATGTGGAGAAAATTTCGTATTTGTCGAGACACCTAAACGTCAGTTCGTGTTTATTTATTTACATCTGAAAATTTATTTACGATTATGTTGTACCGATGATTTCGCGAGGAAGCATTTTATTAAATGTACATTGTTTTACTTCATGCTTAAATTATGTCGATCTAAAATGCATAGCCTTGTCAAAAAAACGAACAGAAAACAAAAGCAATAAAAATATTGGCGCCGACATAAAAGTCCAAATCTTTGATGTTTTATGGTAGTTAACTACCATTCAATAAGCGTTTAAAAGGCAAATAGCATCTGGTTAAAACATGCATATTATTTTGTTAGCTGGTGGTAAGGGCCGAACAACAGGGAATGTTACATTTCTAGTAAAACTTAATCATTCAAACATACAAGACCTCGGACAAAAGGACAAATACTCCCTTTCAAAAATGAAAACAATATAAATTATATATATTTGGCGATACGTAATTTAATTTCTACCTTGACCGTTTCTTTTTATAAGACTTGATCAAGTACAAAGATAATATATCAAATCACAGAAAAAACAACATTTAGTCACTAGCAGTAATTCTGACCTTTGACGATACAGTTTGGTGTCTCGCTGCTCCAAAGTCCGTCTTCGGTACATTCCCTCTTGATGAGACTTTCATTGTTGATGTAAAACCCCGTGTCACACGAGTATGTTGCCGTTTCCCCGTAAGATGTGCCGTTATAGGTGAGGAAACCGTTCTTCAGGTCGTTCAGCGGACCACAATCTGACAAATATGATATAACATTTTGGCACTAACCATGTATTAAGTATATGAACATGTTTACTTTATGTACTTAATGTAGAAGAACGATCACCAATATTATATTAACATATGAGGTAAGAAAACGGGCAATATGTCAATAAATGACATTAGAAATTAAAACATCCTAAATGTATCGATATAAATACAATCTACAACATGATTCCTTCTGCAACCTAAACTACAACAACTCATCTGTTTTGCAGAGTAACGTTCACTTACTGATTTCTTGTTTTATTACATTTACCTAATTGTGAGGGACAATTAATAAATATGTGGTTAGGGTTAACAATATTTAGAACTGAAAAACCCTCAAGAAGGCCAAACACAAATATTCGACGTGAATAACAACAACACATCAATTTAGCCTGTATTCCAGTATGCAATTATTTATAACGGCATGTCGTTACCCAAATATCATACTTACCTTTGATAATACATTGCGGTATCTCACCGCTCCAGGTTCCATTCGTCGTACATTCCCTCATTATGAGACTTTCATTGCTAATGTCGAATCCCTTGTCACAAGTGTAGGTTGCTGTCTCACCGTAAGTGGTACCATTGTACTTCACGGAACCATAACTGACACTATGCAGTGGGCCGCAGTCTGATTATGTACACTTAGTTTAAACAAACTCTATAAATCTATGACTGAGAAACGTCGGATCAGCAAGTTAGGCCGATTATTTAAAGGACAATATGGCAAACATCACTTACTTGTTTGACAATCAAATCACTTTATCAAAGCACTTAAAACAAATATATGCCTAACTAAAATTGGCCAATTATGATGACAAGTTAAAGCAGACTAGGAAAAATGGTGGAGGTAATTCATCTATCGGAAAACAAAACAGATTTAATATAATCGTGTACAGACGGAAAGTATGCACTTATTCCTGACGAAAAACTGGTTCATTTCGTTTGTATTTGCTAAAAGTGACACTAAAGCAAACGTAACCAAACCTTTAACTGATTTGATAATTGCATGAGTGCATTTCCGGCAGGATTTTGCTTTGTCTTGACATAAAATGTACATTTTCAAAAGACACTTGTTTACAGACCATTTTAAAAGTCGGTAAGTTATAATAACATGTACATTTCAGAATATCGTTGACATGGTGAGCTATTTAACCGGTAATTAGCCAGGCCGGTTTCTAGGCCTATCATGCCGTCGCAAAATAGAGTGAGGTCGCATGAGGTCTGATAGCCATGGTCATACACGTATGGTCTTTATTATGGATAATACAAAGTCCAGCTATCATACGTAGAAGAAGACCATAGACATCGTCTTTGTAGAATTACCGCCATACTGCAGGTCAGCTGAAGATATCTCCGCAATAGATCAGTTGCTTGATGGAACTCCTGTTTAATCTTTTATCTGTATATTCAATGTTTTATGTGTATACACACTTTAATTGATCCCTTTACCCTTTTTTTCCTTTCCCAATCAAACGTCTCTGCCGCTTTATATTAATCGAGGAAAGACATTATATCATCAAACCACAACGACATGTACGGTGTGTGTTCATTTTCTGATGAATGTTAAATTAAATCAACCACATATTTAAGGCGTTCTAATTTTTCTGATAGCACAGTCTAGGCTGCTACATAGTGTATAGTTATTACATCAGATAGCCCCTCGGAGTAAGTATGATATCCGCTTCACTTCCAGACTAACCGCGAGCAATGCGTGGTAGATAAAAGTACCCAAGAGCCTCCATCTCGTTTCAGGTCTGGTGATTGACAACAAAATACCTTGGCAATGGAACTTTGAGTGTGATTACCAATTCATTAGGAACATTGTCAATGTCTAATTTTTACATGCTCGGTATAAAAACAACGTGAATTAACAGCGCTGTCGCCGTGTCACTAACTTTATACTTCAAATTGGAATAAATGTATAACAATCTTAACAAGGCCACTGGCGATTAATTAAATTCTAACTTCATCGAATTTATGATAAAGCAAATCCGACATGTAGACTTGTCAAAAGTAAAATAAAATTAAAGTATTCTCAGCATAGCTCAATGCGATAGTGGTTGCAGCGGGCAAACATGTAAAAAACCCTCTGGCGATCCTCATTGTGACCTTGGTGACGCGAAATTATGTTTCCCTTTTATATGAAGTCTATGTTGGTGTGTAGCTTAAACTACGTTTACAAGTAGTTTTAAACAACTTGTTTTTCCATGAATTTAACGTCTTGTTTGCCCATAACGTCCCTTCAGTGGCTGAAGTTGTGATAGCTTTATATAATTATGCGACGAACTCGGGGTAAATGTTTGTATAATAAATCCCCGTTGCCTCTTTTTACCAGGTGATATGAAAAACATGTAGTATGTGTCGAGCCATCTAAACGTCAGTTCGTGTTTATTTATTTACTTTTAAAATTTTATTTATAGTTAGGTTGTAGCGATGATTTAGCAGGGAAGAATTTTATTAAATGTAGCTATTGATTTGATGCTTAATTCATGTCGATCTAAAATCCATAGCCTTGTCAAAAAAAAAAAGTTGGCGCAGACAAATATGTCCACATCTTTGATGTTTTGTGTAGTTAACTTCCAGTCCGTGTTCAAAAGGCAGACAGCATATGGTTAAAACATGCATATTATTTTGTTAGCTGGTAGTTTGGGCCGAACATCAGGGAATGTTACATATCTTTTAAAACTTAATCTTTCAAACATACAAGAACTCGGACACAATGACAAATACTCACTTTCAGAATTGAAAACAATATTAATTATATATACTTGGCGATATGTAGTTTAATTGCCATCTTGATTGTTTCTTTTTACAAGACTTGATCAAGTACAGAAAAACACATCTGTTAACACACACACACACACACACACACACACACACACACACACACACACACACACACACACACACACACACACACACACACACACACACACACACACACACACACACACACACACACACACACACACACACACACACACACAAACCCAAAACAGCATAGAGTCATTAGCAGTAATTCTGACCTTCGATTAAACAGTGTGGTTCCTCGCCGCTCCAAAGTCCGGTTTCGGTGCAATTTCTTTTGGTAAGACTTTTATCGTTGATGTAAAAACCCGTGTCACACGAGTAAATGGCCGCTTCACCGAACGACGTGCCGTTATAGGTCAGGGAACCGTTCTTCAGGACGTTAAGCTGACCACAGTCTGACAAATAGGACATAACATTTTTGCACTTACCATGTATCAAGTGTATGATAATGTTAACCTTATGTACTTACTCTAGAATAATGATCACCAATATAGTTTATATTAATATAAGCGGTGAGAAAACGGGCGGTATATCATTAAATGCCGTCTGAAGAACATCATAAATTCATTGGTATAAACACAAACACAACATGGTGCCTTCTGCTAACTAAGTAGCACCAACACATCTGCATTGTAGCTTAACGTTTCACTCACTGGTATTTTGTTTTAATTATATTTACCTAAGTAGGACGGAAAATATTAAATTTACCTTTGATAATACATGTCGGTATCTCACCGCTCCAGGTTCCATTCGTTGTGCATTCCCGTATTATGAGACTTTCATTGCTGATGTCAAATCCCTTGTCACAATTGTAGGTTGCCGTCTCACCGTAAGTGGTACCATTGTACTTCACGGAGCCATTACTGACAATATGCAGTGGGCCGCAGTCTGAATATGTACACGTAGGTTAAACAAAGTCTTAAGCAGATTATTTTAACTTGCAATATGACACATGTTCCTTTCTTGTTTTAGCATCAAATCACGTAATCAAGTCACTTGAAACAAGTATATGCATAACTAAAATGGGCAAATAATGATAACAAGGTAAAGGAGACTCGGACAAGTAGTGGGGGTAATATATCAATCGAAAAATAAAGTAGATTTAAAAGTAATCACCACTTTAAATTGATATTATACATACCATGAGTGCTTTTCCTGCATGATTTTGCTTTGTATTGACATAAAATGTACATTTTATAAAAACACTATTGTAAAAGTCGGTTAGGTATAAGAGCATGTAAATTTCCTAAAATCATTGACAAGGTGAGCTAATTTACCGATAGTTATGCGAACCGGTTTCTGGCCCGCCATGGTCCATAAGCGCCACAGAATAGAGTGACGTCCCATTAGGTTTGATAGCCATAGTCACACACTTATGTTCTTTATTATGGATAATACAATGTCCAGCTATTATATGTGGAAGACCACCACAGCCATTGTCTTTTTTAGAATTACCGCCATACTACAGGTCAGCAGAAGATATCTCCGCAAAAGGTCAGTTGCCCCTGGGGACTCGAGTTTAATCTTTAATTGATATATTCAATGTTTTATGTGTATACACATTGTCCTTGTTTCCTTTACTGGTGTTGTTGTTTTTATTTCTAAATGAAACGTCTATGCCCTTTATATTAATACAGGGAAGACAAATCATCACAACACAACGACATGTACGATGTGTGTCATTTTCTGATGAATTTTAAATTAAATCAACCACATCTTTAAGGAGCTTAATTTTATCAGATAGCACTGTCTAGGCTACTACTTAGTTTATAGTTATCACATCCGACAGCCATTCAGAGTACGATATCTGCTTCACTTCCAGGCTAACCCGCGAGCAATGCGTGGTAGATAAAAGTACCCAAGAGCCTCCATCTCGTTCAGGTCTGGAGATTGATTACGAAAAACCTTGGCAATGGAACTATGGGGGTGATTTAAATTTTATAAAGAACGTTATAAAAGTCTATTATTTACATGTCTGATATAAAAACAACGTGAATTAACAGCGCTGTCGTCGTGTCACTAACTTTATACTTCAAATTGGAATAAATGAATAACAATCTAAACAAGGTCACTGACGATTATTTAAAGTCTAACTTCATCGAATTCATGATAACGCCATACCCACTTGTGAACTTATCAAAAATAAAAAAGAATTAAAGTATCCTCAGCATAGCTCAATGCGACAGTGGTTGCAGCGGGCAAAATTTTAAAAAAACCTCTTGCGATCCTCAAAGTGGCCTTAGTGACTTAAAATTATGTTTCCCCTTTAAATAAAGTCTATGTTGGTGTGTAGCTTATTCTACGTTTACAAGTAGTTTTAAACAACTTGTTTTTTTCATGAATTTAACGTCTTGTTTGCCCATAACGTACCTTCACTGTCTGAAGTTGTGATGCCTTTATATAATTATGAGGATACTCTCGAGAAAATGTTTGTATACTAAACCCCCGTTTCCTCTTTATACTAGGTGATAAGAAGAAAATTCCGTATTTGTCGAGACACCTAAACGCCAGTTCGTGTTAATTTATTTACATTTAAAATTTTATTTACGGTAAGATTGTTGCGATGATTTTGCAAGGAAGAATTTTATTAAATGCTGCTTTTTGATTTGATGCTTAAATCAGGTCGATCTGAAATCCATAGCCTTGTCAAAAAACAAAAACGTTGGCGCCGATAAAATATGTCCAAATCTTTGATGTTTTGGGTAGTTAACTTCCATTAAATCAGTGTTGAAAAGGCAGAGAGCATATGGTTAAAACATGCATATTATGTTGTTAGCTGGTAGGTAGGGACGTCCATCATGTAATGTTACATTGTCATTAAAACTTAATCTTTCAAACATACAAAAACTCGGATACAAGGACAAATACTCACTTTCAGAATTGAAAACAATATTAATTATATATACTTGGCGATGTGTAATTTAATTGACATCTTGATTGTTTCTTTTTACAAGACTTGATCAAGTACAGAAAAACTATCCATTAACACACACACAAAACAGCATAGAGTCATTAGCCGTAGTTCTGACCTTTGATTATACAGTGTGGTGTCTCGCCGCTCCAAAGTCCGTTTTCGGTGCAATCTCTCTTGATAAGACGTTTATCGTTGATGTAAAACCCCGTGTCACACGAGTAAATGGCCGCTTCACCGAAAGACGTGCCGTTATAGGTCAGGGAACCGTTCTTCAGGTCGTTTAGCGGACCACAGTCTAACAAATAGGACATAAAATTTTGGCACTAACCATGTATTAAGTGTATGATAATGTTTACCTTGTGTACTTACTCTAGAAGAATGATCACCAATATATTTTACATTAACATAAGCGGTGAGAAAACGGGCGATATGTCATTAAATGTCGTCGGAAATTAGAACATCCTAAATGCATAGGTAAAAATACAATCTACAACATCGCGCATTCTACTAACTAAGCAGCACCAACACATCTGCATTGTAGCTTAACGTTTCACTCACTGGTATTTTGTTTTAATTATATTAACCTAAGTAGGACGGAAAATATTAAACTTACCTTTGATAATACATGTCGGTATCTCACCGCTCCAGGTTCCATTCGTTGTGCATTCCCGTATTACGAGACTTTCATTGCTGATGTCAAATCCCTTGTCACAGGTGTAGGTTGCCGTCTCACCGTAAGTGGTACCGTTGTACTTCACGGAGCCATTACTGATAATATGCAGTGGGCCGCAGTCTGAATATGTACACTTAGTTTAAACAAACTCTATAAATCTATGACTGAGTAATGTCAGATAAGCAAGTTAAGCAGATTATTTTGACTTGCAAGATTACACATATCCCGAACTTGTTTTGCAATCAAATCACTTAATCAAGACACTTGAGTATATGCATAACTAAAATGGGCAAATAATGGTAATAAGATAAAGGAGTCTCGGACAAGTGGTTAGGGTGATACATCAATCGGAAAATAAAGTAGATTTAAACGTTATCAACACTTTTTACTGATATTAAACAGAGTGCATTTCAGGCATGATTTTTCTTTGTCTTGACATACAATGTACATTTTACAGAGACAATTATACCCAGACCATTGTTAAGGTAGGTTAGGTATCATAACTTGTGAACTTCCAAGTCTCATAGACATGGTGAGCTATTTTACCAAGTATTATGCAGGCCGGGTTCTGGCCCTGCCATGCGCCATTTGCGTCGCAGAATAGAGGGATGTCCCCTAAGATCTGATAGCCACGGTCACATGTAAGCTTGGCATAACCGCCATTCAGGGTTCTGTTTACTTCTTCCCATGTCCCATGGATAATTGTCGGTGGATTGGTACACTCTGTGGATGTGCAATTACGTACATTTGAAAACAGATGACCTTTGACCTTGTAAACGTTGCTGCAGCTTGCACATTTATGAATTTAAATAGCACACATAATAAGACAAACAGGATAAGAAAATATGGCAGGGTTGTTTGCAATTTGTATATGATAGCATATGTTTGTGGATAGTTTCATATCTGAGCGATAGATACATATACGGTCATAGAATAACAAGAAGCCGAATGCAATTCGAGTATTCACTTTAAAAACAAAATGTGACGAGTTTTGCTTACCTTTCTTTTCTAAGACAATTTGATCTGATGGCTCTCTGCACCCACCGAGTACAACACCTAGGCAGCAAGAAAAAACATGTTTCGTTTCGCACTTGAAATTACTGACTTGGACGTCCCGGAAATTAGCTTTTCAACATTTTAATGGAATATAATCAAAGAACAGAAATACATGTCAATCTGAAACTTAAAAAGACCTTTAAGTATTCAAAAAGTGAAATAAGTTTAAGTTGTGCATAAGAAATGACCAGCATATTAAGACAAAATATGAAATATCGGTAGTATCATCATTTTTATTGATAACAGTTACAATTTGTGTAGGATAAATCAGCTTATACATCATCATGTGAGGGTCTATCGAGTTTTAAGCAGGATCAACACCATTATCAATAGTAGAAGTGATAGTAGTAGAAGTAGTAGTAGTAGTAGTAGTAGAAGTAGTAGTGGTAGTAAGAGGAGTAGTAGTAGTAGTTCTAGTCGTAGTTGAAGTAGGAGTAGTAGTAGGAGAAGTAGTAGTAATAGTAGTAGTAGTAGTAGTAGTAGTAGTAGTAGTAGTAGTAGCAGTAGTAGTAGTAGTAGTAGTAGTAGTAGTAGTAGTAGTAGTAGTAGTAGTAGAAGTAGTAGTAGTAGTAGAGGTAGAACTGGTTAAATTAATAGTTATCATTTTTAAATTGTTTCACCACCGATTCCAAATGGTTAATCAACTCTTACTTTCTTTGTCAGTCCGTTGTGGATTTAAAGGTATGTCTGGGAATTTCGCGGAATTAGTTATTTCTGCATAAAGATACCACGCGATGCTGTATTTAGAATTAGTTGTTTATATGCGTGATTTTATATTTAACAGTGTTTTACGGGCGTTAGTTTGACTTTTAAAACATGCTAGATGTACTCATAAAAACTATAAATGACCCACGTAACCGGACAAAATATTGCAGATATAGACAAGAAAAATATACACATTCGATACGATCAAATTAGTTTAACTAACCCACTTCAAGCAGAATGTAATACGACTTCTCAAGGTTGACGTGAAATCCAAACCGGATGTAAGACCCACCGAACTCGACATCATCTGACGTCGCGTTGAGTCTTTCAGAGACTGTGTCGTTTTCATCGTAAACCAATATAAACGCCGAAGTGCTTGGTCGGTGTATCTATAAAAGCAAATATTATACAAATCCAGTTGCCATACATTTCGTCAAAAGTCCTTAACTGAAGCAGAATAACGTGATGGGTTGTTGGGGTTATAACATAGTTACTTTTAAGACAGGTCTGTAAAATTAAAGCAGAAATGATGATATTATATACAGTGTACACCAGCGTTTAAGGTTACGCTAGAAAGGTTAAGGGGTTGTTTACCGTTGTAGTATTAATTACGTATTTCACATGACGAAGCATTCGCGTAACAGCTAGAAAGAAAAGGATCATGCTAAAAAATTCATTTGTTTATTTTTTACTGGTGAGTTTCTGGAGACTTCTAGAATCTCTTTGGGTCTATATAGGGGCTTGTTAGCCGATTTATGTTGGAAATTTGGACATAATGTTTGGACATAGAGTTTGGATATATTTGGAAATACTTGCAGCTTCCATATTAAACATTTCTGTGTTGGAACTTACGTGGATTAATTATATTCTACAGTAATATAAATATTAAAGTGTTGGATTTGGAATTATAATAATAACATTCGTGTATTGTTCTACCTTTGGAATTTTTCAACTGTGCGTATCTACGAGGGCATTCTATCGAAAACTCTTCAGGATTATTCGACGTTAGATTATTAACTGCACTATTAAAGAGACACATCCTAAAGGGACAAACTGTAAGCTAACATTTATTTTGCATTCTCAAATTGTGTCTGCTATATTTGTTATTATTTTGTTTCGCCATAGATTTAATTGTTTATTAAAATGAAACAGTATTGTACTAGTTTGTTGCTGGCTTGTTCTTTCTGTAACACCAGTTCATCTTTAAGTAAACGTGCCATTTTATAAATAAATCTGATATAGCGACACCGATCGAAACAATAATATAATAGAGAGTATATATTACCGCTTTATCATATATCAGTTGCCATGCGATGAAGCTGTCATTCTCCGTCTTCCTGATGTCCACAAGTTTTGGTTTGGCTTATATTGTAAAAACAGAAACACAGGATGTGCATAAGTATTTCTTAATTCGAATCACTATTTTTTTCTGCATGCAGAACATGTCTTATTAAATAATACAATGTAAAAGGTCTTATTAATTAAAACTCGCAGTACTCTGTCCAATATGATAGCAAGAATTCCCAAATTGGTCATGCTCAGTGTATAAAATTGTGTAATGTAAACATGGCGACACTAACAATCTAATAAAATGGTGTCTGGATACATGTTGAGGTCGATATTGTATTGTTTTAGATTTATAATAGACAGAATGGAATCCTGGAGATTCACCGTATCCTATAAGCAGTCGGTGATAAGTCGGAAAACATTAAGCGACAACCTCTCTGCATTGTCTCAACGTTGTGGAGTCAATTTTGTAAGTGAAATGAGGTTTCAATTTCTAGCAATTTTGACCACTCTACAAAACTTGAAATAACGACGTCATAGGACACATGCTGCGATTCTAAAAGGGATTTGCTCCGATTATCCAGCGTAGGCGCATGACCGATTTGTCAAGGTAATGGTAGAAAATGGGATGCACGTTACATATGGTAGAACATACATATGCAAGATACGGCTTTCTTAAAAGTCACGAGGTCGACACTGGCTAAAAGTAACTATCGTTAATTTATAAAGATGCTCATTAGTCGGTAAATAGTATAAAATTAAAATTAGTTCAACTTCGAGCTCGCCACTTCTGCCTTTATACATAATAAACTGAGTAAAATGTAAAAACAGATCATTGTTAACACGACATTTTAGAAATTATACAAATAAAGAAAACGTAAAGTCAATGTCAGTAAGCAATCTATATAATTCGTAGACAAAATATTAATGCATGCAAATTCATTAAGTTTTGTTGGTATAAACGGCCACGTTGACGAACTTCAAATCTTCGGTTTCATCATGTATGGTGTCATTTAAATTGACAAGTTGATATTTATGCATACATGTATGAGATCAAAAGTTGAGTAACCTACCTTCAACAAACAGATGTACGCATCGGTATTCACTGCGTTTCCTGTAAAAACAATTACACAATTAACTGCTAGTTCATTTGTTGGTGGAATATGCCCCTAGAACCTCGGCGGTGGGGTCAATACGTTTTCTTAGCGTCTAGTTGGTTATTGTGCTAAAGTACATTAAAGCTGTGTCAACTGTCATAGAATATTTATATTTTGTTCGTAGGTTCTGGTTGCAAAACGTATACACTATTTCTTGTCTTATTGTAGTATGCAATGTGTTTGCTACATTACTAAAATCAAGCTTTACATAGCAAACCGGTACTACACATGGTAACATCGGAGTCGGAGTCCTGTCAATTTTGTATTTTAATGTATGCACTACACAATTGTATACACTCTTTAAAGGACAACGAAAACGAATTTAGTTTTGACAAATTTATTGTCAATTGTCAACGAAAAAAACAAACTGAGAAATATTTTTTGTCCGCATTTTCATCTTAAATTATCATAATATAAGAACACATAGAGTGCTACGAAAATCGCATCTCATTTTCAAAGCTGGCATAATTGTATGCCCTTGTTTTCCTGGCACACGATCCATCCTGTGAGCGCGTCTTGTGTACATCTGACACAAAACGGAGCTTAAATTAATATCGCAGCACATTGTGTATACTGATAGTCAAAAGCTATAGTAACTACACATTTTACTGGTTGTAATAATGGCTTGTATAAAATTAATTTTAATTTAGATCTTAATTGTCCAAAATGTGGAAAATAGAGAAAATTTATTGCACGAATAAACCTAGGCACATGTCTGAAAATCATATCTGTTTTCATTATTCATTACTATACTTGTCCATGATATATGGAGAAGTATGAAGTCGATATTTGAATTATTAAATTTCTTAATACAACCCGTTAAGCATTTATTGCATCCTATTTGTCGTGGATAGTCAACATTCCTGAGTAGTGGAGGGACAGGAAAGGGGGGGGGGGGGGGGGGGGGGGGGGGGGAGACATGAAGTGAGGTGGTGCATCTGACTTATTTGGCAATTTCATGACTCTTCCATATGATACATCCCACGGGGTTTTAATGACCTGTTTTATTTTTTCCTGCATAAAACGTTTTTAAGTTAATACTAACGCACTATACTGGGGATTTTTACGTAGAATCTGAATAAAACCCATCATTTAATAATAATTGACTTACAAATGTAATTTTAAGTCCGTAAGTCTCTAAGTAATAGCACTATGGGTAAACTAAAATTCGACTCTTTAGACCTTAATGATTGATGAAAAAACAACTGGAGATTTACAAAGGACTAGCAAAAGCAAAAGCGGTTAATGTATCTAACTATATTTGTGTTTTTGATACTTTGTTTACACGGGTGTAGATAAGGTCTTTTTTATAAAAAATAATGAAATACAGTAATAATCCCACTATTCAAAAATATTATTAAAAATCAAATAAACTATACATAATGCTTATATCAGGGAGGACATTCGTTGATTGACTAATGCAGCGCATTCGTCTATATTAGTATTTTTTTCTTATATCCAATGTTACTTAGAAAAGAAATAACTGAAAGATTCTTCTAAAACAATGAACGCTACCTACTGTGTTTGGTCGGCACAAAAGACTTTCATTTGTCAATCGAACCTTAACGGCCGATCTTACTTAACTTATGCTTAGAATCCAGTACTTGGTAAATTGATAGAGACTGATTTAATATGTCTTAGGCTATTTGATCGTGAGTTAACACACAACAGCTGAACAATACACCATTTCGCATTCTTACTGAAGTAAAAGACATTTATCTCTAGCAATCACGTGGGTCGCAGTTCATGTGCGCCGAAGGGTAAATAATACGTCAACGCAAGAAAATACAGGTGTTCGGATTTGATTGGACAATTATAAATGATCGGTTTTAACCTTCAAAAGCACTGCTAAGCATTGTGTTACAAAAGTAAGAATTCACCCACTTCTTTCCTTATTACTTAAAAAGCTTATATCGCCCATCGTCATCACTCAGATCACAGTCATGATGTCCATTGAATACCATTGACTCGAATAATGTGGGCTCTCTGTGATCTCTTCAGCGGAGATAGGGAATCCGAGAGCGTTCATATTTGTCTATTTTACCCCTACCACATTCAACATGGCCGACGACCATATTTGACAAGGCTTGTATGAATGGCTTCGATTTAATGTTAATCACAATCCACTACTTTACAGTTTTTTTTATATATTTTATATGTTCAGTCTACTTTTCTGTGTTGGATAACCTTTGTATGTGCGTATTACGTAATTATACTGGTTAATGTGCATTTTCTCATGAGCATTTGGGTCAAAAAAAGGTTTTGTTCGATTGTTAAGGTTTTATTGTCATATAGAAAGTAAACGTTTGCATATTATTTTTTCTTGTTTAGATAATTTTCTACATTTGCCATATTTATATCATGTGTAACGACCGCAGATGCAGAATGTGAATGCTACAAACCAGCCTCGCTCTGGGTTAACTCTTTGGCAACGTGTTTTCAGCGGTTCAAAAGTGTTACGGTTAAGCAACGGTTACCGTGGCTGGTGTATGAATGTGTGACTGTTGTAGAGTACCGGCCTGCCTTACATTGGTGGCAGTGGTGGCATAGTCAACTGCCGGACTGGAGTTGCTTGCCCGCGGAAATTCCTTGACCAAATTTCGGGACGAGACTTCTTGGAAGGAGCGGGGAGTAATGTTACGGCTACATAGGCAGAACTATACGCGTTTCTAACTAGCATCACTGCCGAGTTAACTCTTTAGAGAGAGGGCTTAATCGGTTTCCAAAGTTGCGCGGTTAAGCAACGGTTACCATGGCTGGTGTATGGATGGGTGGCCGTTGGAGAGCACCGGCCTGAGTTATCATGTCACTAAAATATCTACAAATCTGTTAAACCTTAAACGACGGTTGAACTAATAATATCTTTATTCGATGTAAAGCCATACTGGTCATAGGAATCTTTGTTTACACCAAGTAAAAAGTCAGCCTTGAAGCTTACTTCGATATATATTATTGCTGTTTACATTTTATATTTAAATTGTAGAAAGATTTAGCACGCACCCGTCTTACAGTTTCATACATTCCATGAGTAACGTTTACTAAGATCAGCGGTATACAAAGGTGTACGCATGTGTATAAAAATAGAACAACGCGATAGACATTTTAACAGAGAATAACTGCTTTGTAAACAAAAGTTTAGCGCAGTTATTAGAGACATTGTGTGTGTGGTTGTGTGTTTTAGACGCCGTTGGGTTCAATTTGCGGTTTATTTAGAAACAACCTTTTATATTCTAAATTAGAACAATTTATTTCGATAAATATTTTGAGAGTGTGTTCATTACTCAACTGTTATGCGATTATTTATATATTTATTTGTGGTGCACAATTATTTTAATAATAATATTAATTGTGAATTATTACTATTTTATATATACTATTACGTTAAATGAAACGTATTTCATAAGTTTTCCAGGAACTCGAGAGTGTTGGAGGACTGTGGGAGGAAACCTTCAGATTCGCAAGCAAGTGACTTAACCATCGATGATGACGAAGTTGATGCAACCCATGTGGACACTGAACACTACATATATCCGCATTCGTATAAAATTACATTAATGCTGGTGTCTGACATTGGTAAAACTATGCTCCAAAATATAATGAAATGCATGCAAGAAGTAGGGACTACACTACGTGTGCATAAGAAAACAGCATAACAAATCAATACAATTGCAAGAAATTCAAACGTTTGATCAATACTTCAGCAACTATGCAGATGCAATTTGAATATTGCAAACAGAGGCTGCACGTGCTGCTCATGATGGAGAGGCACCTATGTATCTCTTCAATGACACTAAAAACAGCCATTCATAAACTGTATGCACACACTGTATGCAAAAGATGTAGTCAGACTATATAGAACAGCCGAGTTATTAAATGTTCTAATTTAATAATATTTGGCGGACGTGTTTTCTACAAGTTAAACTAGCGACTCAGCGTAATCGTGATGGTATGGGTGCCATGTCTGAACATACAACTGATGGATACTGTAACAAAAGAGAAACACATTGAATCGCCACAGAAGCTACAATTGCACTTTCAGAGGGCACAACAAGTGCGCGAACTTTCAACTCATGTTTAAAATGCGGGCACTACTAATACGGAACTATATGTTCACATTACGTTTGACCACTGTCAGCCGCACTATGCTCCCACTGTCCGAACGCCTTGCTGTCCAAGGTGCATTGGGCGCTGGAAACGAGACGTGTCTCGGCAGAGTCAGTGTGTGCCATTCATGCCGCTTACTGTCCCGGTACGTGTGCAAATTTGTAACGTAGTTCATACTCACAAGAGACAAAAGCGTTCCAAGGATTGTTAATTAGTATCGGTATTCATTTCTACTCTATTTATCTTAGATAAACAAATTCATTACAAAATCACAGGTTTGTGATGTGTAAATTTCTAATGCTTATTAGTTCTATAAACAGGATCCCCTGGCAGCAATGATTTATCTGGTATTTCGGCATACCTATATAAAACAAAATTAAAAGAATGGAACTTAATTGAAAACCGGTTATATATCTTTGGCCTAGCACATCCATGTACGTTAAAACAGGAAATTGAAATGACCGCAGTAAACATCAGTCGATAACACAAAAAGAAAAGTAGCTCATAAGTAAATAAATACTCTAAAAAGAAAGAGAACGAAGAAGACCACATCCATGTATCAGAATATTCTCTTGTCTCAGCACATTTATTGGACGACGCTGGCAATGGAAATTGAACTGAATTGAACTATAGTGATTTAGCCCAGCTCCTGCTTTACCAGGTAGGTACTGCGTGTACAAACATTATTACAAGAAATTGTACGTTTTTGAGTTTTTGTAAAAGCATGTCGACTCTGTTCTTTAATATGTTGAATCCATGCTATATGTGCGGTGTTCTATCGCATGTACACGAAGGTTAGGATAGTGCAAACG
Organism: Sinonovacula constricta; assembly: GCA_007844125.1. Taxonomy (NCBI): domain Eukaryota; kingdom Metazoa; phylum Mollusca; class Bivalvia; order Cardiida; family Solecurtidae; genus Sinonovacula; species Sinonovacula constricta. Next base: position 38,038,475 of record CM017567.1, read on the forward strand.
CATTTTTGTATTTGGACTCAACATGGTTCTAAGACATTTATTCATATGGGATATTTCAGTGAAACTTTTTAATGATCAACGTTTTCATATGAAAAAAAATAACTGTTGTTTTCAGAATTAATCTGATTCAGACACCTTACGCATATCTTGCATTGTATAGTTGTAGATTTTTAATTTGTTTACCGGACATGGTAGCGCAATTAGTAGAGTGTCTGCTCCAGGTACGGGAGGCCCCGGGCTCGATCCCCGGCCGCGACATATCAAAGTCGTTAAAATGGAAGAGGTATGCTAACACTAAAGCAAATATAAGGGTAGTTCCACGACTGGTTGGCCCGGTGTCAGGATACTGGGATTGGGTGTGGTATCATGATGGGTGTTCACGGCATGCTATACACATTGAAGGCAGCACTATATATAGACAACGTCTCCAGAAAGCTAAAGCTGAAATACTATTGTTAGGACGATAAACCCAACAAATCAACATATAGCTTTCTTCAATGTAATATGTAATATAGGTAATGATGTTTACAGTTTACAAATGACCCTAGTAGAGGGGCAGAGTCTCAAACTTGAATACCTTCTAATTAATGCAACATTTCACCTCAAGTCCTGGTCAGGATAAAATTAATGTAAGGTATTGCAGTGAACTTACCCAGCGATGTGCTGTGAATTCTCTAGGGATCTTTTACAATAAAAAACTGTACTTTAGACAAAGTTAAACAAACACATGATATGTTAACTATACATGCCCCAGGTCTATTTTTATGAAAATGTATAAAATCACTCAACATAGTCTATTCCTGCAATCATTTAATTCAAAGGTCATATAGATATTAAAGCAACTTGGTCACAGTGGGCCTATTTTGTATTTTTAATTTTTCATGCTAAGCCTGATAATGTGTTCAAAGATAACCGATAGAGGAACCAAAATGTAACCTTAATAGATAAAGCATATATATGAATCTTATGTCTTTTTGTAAATATTAAGTCTGAAAATGGGAGAATGGATATATTTTCGCAACAATTTGAAAATATAATTATTTCCTTAATAAGCCATAATTGCTGAACAACAAGCTTAAACAGCTTCATATATTGCATATCTTAAACAATACACTGATTAATTCTAAATGATTCAATAGTTTAAATATATATGAACTTTTACAGTGTGTATCGCAGGGCACATTGTGTCATTAGCTCAACTGTAACAAATCGGATTTATAATTTAAAATTGCATATCCTGGCAATTACTTACATCATCATATCAAATACATTTATTGTATGAAAATGTAAAGGAAGAGTAGGTGACATTAATAAAAATGACTATGTTCTGTCTTTGTCCATTATGTTATTTACATACTACATCTTCTCTTCAGCAGTATGATTCCAAAATGATACCTAAACACCTGTGCTGGATGATCATTTTACTTCAACACCAAGTTGTAAGATGTTAATGTTGTTCAATGCAATTGAATAAGGAAAGTATCTATCTATTTTTATTTAAAACTGCAATATCTGTCTTTGTTCTATTAACATGACAGTCTGTGTTGCTGTAGAGTATTTTGTTCCCACCACCAACATTTCATTACCATGCAGGAAGTGTCCAATTAAACCAGACTAGCATGGTCTTCACTGTATGTTTTTAATTCTTAACACCGACACCAGGCTGCCAGGCAAGTTAATGCACTGAGTGCAGCACTATATCCTTCAAGTGGACACTGTCTCTGAGTAAGCGAAATATTGTTGGGCGGTCCACACGGCCAAACATCCAGACTAGATTCCTCTAAAGCAGATACGGCACTGTTTTCACAGTGAAAATATGCAATCAATGCATCTACCAGCTATATAATTGCATCTAGTCACATTTCACATTTCCTGACACCAGGCCCAAAGTGAATTTCTATTGCATGCCGAGTTTAGACAAGGGTGTTTTGTTCCTACCTTCTTCATGACTGGTTAAGTGCTGGCTTGGTTTTATCCTATACTTGAGGTATCTTAAGTCATTGTATAGGAAATGCACTGATAGGGCATATAGAACCAGTTTATGACCGAATATATTCTATATGTTTATTGTTAAATGTTGTATAACTTGGACACCTCATCATTTTAGTGACACCATTGTGTTTTGTCTAGGGCTTAAAAGTGACATTGGTCAGACAAAACGTCTTTAAAGTAAGTTGAACACAGCATTTAAGTCAATTTTAAAAGCTCACTATATGTGCATACACTAAACTGACAAAATCGTATATTTTACCAGTTGTGACACAATTGTGAGTCAGCAAAACCACCATCTTTATTATATTCTTTTGGTTATGTACATTGTATTTTAAAGCCTTTGTCAAATATATGTTTGTTCAGTTCATCACCCACGTACTTTCTTGTCAGTTATCCCAAACCTGGGGCACATCGTTCTGGCTTCATTGGAACATCCATAAAATTAACTCCATAGCATGATAAGACACCCAGTCGTAATATACTTACTCCAGGTCAACCAGTCATGGAAATACTCACATATGATTGAGGGTTAGCCAGGTAAACATACCTCTACCATTTTAAATGAATTGGGCATTTTGTATGGAGATAAAATATATTTTCACTAAAGAATATCAATCAGTTCTGCGAAGGGCATTTAAGGAGTAAACAACTTGATAGCAGCTGATTTAAAATGCATTTTGTTTAAATAGATACAAAAACGACTTGATATTCCGTACACTTTCTAGAGAAAATTCGAATTGTTGTTGCAGAAATATTCCTCTTGCGCGACTTAAATCATAAACCGTATCCCAGTTAACTCGGTAAAATGTTTTATAACTATGATGTGCTTTTCGAGTGGTTCCTTGTATGCGTCGATTTTCTGGATGTAGTATGTATGTATATGTACAATGCATTATGTTTTAATTGTGAACAATATTTCAATTGATGTTTACCCGTAAGTGTCGATTGCGACGAAACAAAATACGTGACTTCCGGCATCCCTTGCTGATGGTCTCCAGTTAACGTCAAGCCTTCCGCTGGCCATAAATTGTGTTGTAGGCCCATTGCTCACGGTGTCAATAGTAAGAATACTGAAAAAAAAAATGTTTAATAAATAGTTTATATTAATATATTTTCTTTATGCCAGTTTGTTGGTTAATAGGCTATATGATCGATAGAAATAGGGTAAATGAGAGCATGCATACTACTTAAATGCATTGAAAATTGAAATGTGGCCATATATATCTCACATTATGACCAGATTGGAGTGTTAATAGGTTGGGTAAGGTAGTCGGGATGGGGTGGGTCTAGCCGCCGGGACACAGCCTCAGGAGTATCAACTGCATTTGTATCTGAAAAAGCGTGGGGAGGAGAGCTATATTGACCAATGAATGTGCAGTTAGCCGTACGCATTAAGTGCTTAAGTTTAACGACCTTTTCCCCAACGACATCTCTGTGTAGATAACAAACTAGCCAAAGATCTAGCCGAGAGATCACATTATGGTGTTATTTTCCGTGTGTCTGAGGTGGGGAGACTCTCAAGAATGAAATGTTCAATGCCTTTAAACAGCTTTTGACCTATATGTTTTCTTTACAGAAACGATCTATATTTTAGCCTAGCAAAAGTCATTACTTACATTTCCTGGCTTGAAATCATCATTCATAAGAGTTTAAATTTTAAAGCAATGCTGTTTATTAATGTCCGAAGTATTTACTGCCAGTCAAACAAAACTTGCTTGAGTTTAGTCAATTAACTCACACACATCGCAGCAGACATGGTGCTTACGAAGCAAAACCCGCGATGCTTGTACTGGAGAACATATCGCAAACACATATCATGTAACGGTCAATATGTCTTCACCTGTTTTATCCATGGTTTTTTAACAACCTACCTTGCGTTTGGACTCCTGGCTTCGACAATAAAACTAAAATTATTGCCAGCACTAATTGGGAAACACCTGTTGGCTGCAGGAGTAGGTGGCACATACACTGGTATGTTGTCGCACACGTCATGGTGATATACCTTTAACTGCATGGACACGCTGCTCAACGGCGTGGTGGAGCTGTTAGTGAGGAAGTCCTCGATCTGAACCGCCACAGTATCCCACGAAAAGTGACCACTTCCATTGTATACGAATTGTAGAACACAGTCAGTCTGATTTAATTAATTATTTGTATTATCATTATAATCCGTAGCATGATTATCAATGCCATCAAAAAATTATGATCATCATATAATACGATTATTCCATTAATGATATTGCATGATGATGGACATTAAGTGTAGTCTGTGAACACGTTTTCGCTTTATACGTGTGTTTGATCGAGACTTAGCAACCGTGTGTTTGTACATGTAAATGTATTTTTTGATACCGTGATTGTTAAACACAGCAAATCTAGTAAATTATTTGAACTCCATTTCTAAAGTGGTTGAGATCGCAATATATCTTATAAATAAAGAAAACAAGAATAACCGCTTTTTCCAAAGAGGATTTGTGATATTGTCAACAACTATTTGTCAGAATGTAAAAGCGACATCAAAAAGTGATAGGAAAGAAGTCTGTAAACCTGATTAAGAATTCCAGTCGGCAGAGCGTTTAAAGGCGACAGCACTTAATATAGTCACTGCAGCTTGTGTAATGAGCATCCAAGACACTTTGCAATTATGACTGTTCAATGCTTATAATACCTTATACATGTTTGTATTACTGTTCTTTAACATACATGTTGAGCTGTCATCTGTAATATTTACTCTCTTAACTGACACTTTACATATTTAAAAGAAGAACTGTCACTAGTTGTCAATCAAAATGACGACTTGAATAGACATATATAACAAGGCCTTACCATATATAACGGGACTAAATTACAATTTTCACCACATTCGTCAGAATTTGCAAATCGGCATCGAATAATGTCCCCATCCGCATCGTATACTGTTTAGAAAACAAACATTGCATTTAAAAGTATTGATAATTATACTGACAGAAAACGTATTTAAACTTTCACTTAATCTGTTAGCTTAAATGCTTTTTAATTATGGTTAAAGTCCCGAAAACTTAATGTCAAGTTGAAACTTGTTCTGAACGAAACATCTAGATTGCGGACCGGAACAGTTCAATGAAATGTTGGTCTCTTGTTTAGTGATAGACGAAAGTACAATCGGTTATGTGTACATGTAGTGTCGACAAAGACAATAACAGGAACTTGAGTTCATTGCTTTTGAGAGCTGTACCTCAGATTTGTGATTAGTGGCAGACGAAAAAAGAACAAGGTTTACTTGTTAAATTCAAGACAGGCGATCGTAGATTTTGTTCCGCGTTTATTGACACTAGATAAGGTACATGTAAGGACGACATAACGACGCGATTCCTCTATTTAGTGAAAGTCTCTATACGAACATTAGGCCAAATTAAATAAACATTGATCGTAGTCTAGTAGAACCGTATTTGCTTGTCCTGTTAGAGTTCTTTTAGAACATTAGGAATATGCTTATTGAGAAATAATAGATTCAGCATGTGTCAATGAATCGTGAGAGACAATGGTATTGTTACCATCAAAAAGTTACCTGGAAGTGTCAAATTATTAGGGCATCCGAAATGTAGATAAATATCTGGCAACATATCCGCTGTTGGAGAACTGTTTATCCGGTTGGTGTCTGGTCTCAGAGTTAGATTCGCAGTCGTTTTCATGATCCAATGATAGGAGTTGTCCGTAAGATTAACACTGCAGCAAAGAAAATATACTTTTAAATAATATAGTCCTGTGTCTATTTTGTTCAAGTTTTCAAGTTCCGATAAAAAAATATTATTATGTGGAAAGGTAAATATGATATCTTAAGTGTGTAACGTTATTTTATTTAGGTTACATCAGATTAAAAAGAGAAACA
>CM017567.1:38049334-38111834 GCA_007844125.1 Sinonovacula constricta
TATCATTAAAATTGTGGAAAGCATAATTTGCAAATGCGATCCTCGTGCCCCTATCTAACCATTTCGGATATAGGGCAGATTAAAATGGGGCGATATTAGAAAACACGAAGAAGTAAATGGGACGCAGGCAATTTTGTTAGAAGAGCGAGACAAAAAACAAGGAAGAAAGCATAGGGGCATTATGAACACAAAAACCGGCTTATCTAGACCAAGGACCAGCTTTACCAATTTCCAGTCAATCTTCTGATTTAGTACACCCATAGGTAAACACTTTAATGACCCGTCATGAATAATTGAAATAAACTATAGACATTGTCACTAAACGTTCACGATTGTTTTCTTTTGTTTACGAGAATGAAAGGCATTTCAACCTTTGTCATTCTTTTTAAATTGGTCTCTTTAGAAAGGATGAAAACAGTTGAAATGCTTTTCATTCTCGCAAAGCCAAAAATACACTCTCTTGAAAGACACCATGTTCACACACACACACACACACACACACACATACACACACACACACACACACACACTCACACACACTTACACACACAAACACTCACACACACACAAACACACACAAACATTCGAACACACGAACACTCACACACACAAACGCACACACACACATAATGTGACATTATGTTTACGCTTGTATACCCAATTTTTACTGCATTATACTTGTAATAGGGCTACATTGATTGGATGATTTGTATTGGCTTATATATTTATATTTAATAACATCGCAAATACCTTATATTTTGTTAAGGCCCTTTTTTATAAATAAAGATAATTTAATGTGATCGGCATAGGAGTCCATGTTTGTTCAAATATTTATAACAGCCCGTTAAGAAAGTCTCTAGCCAGTGTTTTTCAGTCCTGGCTGGGGATCGGCTGTTTGAACGTAGCACCACAGCAAGCCTTCCGTCAGAACCAACGCAGTGCGTACCAGCACCGGACTCGCTTATAACTTCGATCGCCTTATAACTTCGATTGCCCCTAAATAATCGAAGGGTGGGTCTGAGCAGCTACAATACATATGAGCGGCGCTGCTATAACTACTAACCAAGTTGTTTTTTTAAAGATCAAAATCTCTTTAATGACATGCAAACATAATAGATGTGTACTGACCGTTACACTTGATGTAGCAACATGACGTGATAAATGATGTGACGACTTCATGTTTGTTATGGCATGTAAATGGCTTAATTGTTTACTTCTAGTTTAAAAAACAACAACATTCCATGAGGATATATACTGTTAACAAAAAGCTATAGTTACTTACATGCGACATACTAAGCAGACAACTAAGCTGAAACTATAAATTAAAGACACGTGCTGCAGTAAGTTGTAGTGGAGAAATGTTCTTCAATTCGACACATATATTTCAGTGGATATTATATATGGACTTGTACAAGAAATCATCGCCATGCTTCTGTCTTCGTTAACTCGACTTTACTATCTGGCCTTCATGGATCAATTTTGCTTAAATCGCTAACATGTCCATGTATCTTCCTTTTAATAAGAACACTTAAGAAATGAGTTTAAATCTTTTGATACTGATTTTTTGCGAAGATGTCAGAATGCTATGCTAATTTCCTTAATGAAATTAACGCAAATACGGAATTACCCGACAATGCAAACCGAAGCATTCGAGACAAAAGGTGAAAAGTGGCAACCCAGAACACTTAATAACAATGGTTTTGTTTAACCGTGATGAGTTCGCTACGGTAATTAACATAAGTCAAAGCATTGGTAACTTTGAACGACCTCTTCAGAAATTGTAGTACACCACCCAGTACCATATCATTCTGACTTGACGTAAACATTGTTGAAATGGGGATTCTTCCTTATATGTTTAAGGAAATTTGTTAAATGCTATAAAATACACACAGAAAAAGAGTTAGAGAACGAGAGAGAAAGAAGGAAATGAGAGAGACAAAAGACGCCGATAAAGACTGAGAACATATGAAAAAATAGGATTAGTGTGAAAAAATGAAGGTTCTCGCCATTAAGTTATTCACGTTAATCAAATGTCTGTCGTGTCCATTTTATACGCGAAGAAGGATATAGTAGATCCATTTGCCCCGTCTTCAAGAGGTACTATCCCTTTGTTACTCCTTTGTACAGTTAAGGGTCATTCGTAACAACGATTTAATGATATTTGCATCAGGTCATCTTCACGGGTGCGAGGGATGCAAGTTATATTTATTGCTAAATATAGTTCTGTTGTGGTGGTATGCGATTATTCTATGAACTTTCTGACTGTGATGATAGTATAATTCCTCAACCTACTTACATTTTCTGCACTCCCGATTTGTATAACATTATTTTTGCAGCTTAATTACTTTGTATTGTGAGTTTCACCTGCCTGTAACACAAGGCTATTTGTATGATTTGGTTTGTCTAGTCTTTTTTAACATATGTTAACACAACCAATTTCCATGATTATTCTTCTCAAAGCATCCTCAATGCATCGCCAGTTAACATTAACGCCGCGTGTGTAAATATAAATTTTATAATGTAAGCAACATCCCTTTATTATTCCTTCCGCATACACTCTTTTGCACAACTCATTTGTTATATTTGATTATGAACATTAAACATGTAGTTTTTAAATGTCAATTTCTACTTTATTTTTCTCGTACATGTCCACTTTTAACTAGACTTTACCGATTCTTAAAATTTAACGTATCCCTTCATCTAGTCAGAATTACGTAATGGGTTCCATTGGACCCCTGCCTCCTTCGGCACACATTTATTGGGTCTTGAACGCTCTTGAGGTGGACACAGAAAACAGCACACCACACTTGGTGTCTACACATGGTCGTAAATGAGAATGCATTTTTTACAGTTGCCGATTTGAGGCAACATGTAAAGCCAGTCAATTTTATAAGAGAATTTCATTGGAAAGACCGAAAAAAAATCCTAGCATATTCATATCTGGAAGGAAACCCCTACGTCGCTTATTCCATCAGAACAAAACGTTTTACATCTTCATACTTATATATCCATGGCTATAGCTTTATATTTACGCTTATTCGACGGTGTTTGTTGTAACAATTAGCATCAAAACATTAAGACAATAATTGTTTCACAGAACAACCATTTGTGTACATCAGACATCAAATTTATGTTCTGCAAAAAGACTTACCTCATTGCCATTTCCAGTTGGTGCCCACATAAAGACTCCTCCAAGGAACATACCAGCACGCACGTTGGACACAAATAAAGCATAGAATACCGTCTGAATGACCAAAGCATGACTACCTAGGAGCCCCATCATGTCCTGAATGTTGGCTGTAGCAGATCCGTGATAGTTTACATATTATTTCACTTCCTGCAAGGTGACACTCCCTGTAGTTTACCATATTATGAATGAATTAGTTTATAAAAATGGATGTAACCCGCTGTAGGACACGATCAACACTAAGGATTTACTGAGTTTTTCATAAATATGAAATCTTACATTTAACAAAGCGGCATTTAGTAAACAAATAAATTTCAGTTTGTTAAAGTAGTAATACTATTATGGCAATTTGTATTTTTCTATTTTGCATGCATGTATGTAATGTATGTATGTATGTAATGTATGTATGTATGTATGCATGTATGTATGTAGTATGTATGTTAGGATGCATGCATGTCTGTCTGTCTGTCTGTCTCTCTCTCTGTCTGTCTGTCTGTATGTCTCTCTGTCTGTATGTATGTCTGTCTGTCTGAAAGTATTCCTGTCTGTCTGTCTGTAGGTCTGTCTGTCTGTCTGTCTGTATGTCTGACTGTCTGTCTGTCTGTCTGTATGTTTGTATGTCTGTCTGTATGTTTGTCTGTATGTCTGTCTGTATGTATGTATGTCTGTCTGAAAGTATGTCTGTCTCTCTGCCTGAAATTATGCCTTTCTGTATGTATGTATGTATGCCTGTATGTATGCATGCATGCATTTCCAGCGGCAAAGTTTTTATTTTCCACCAATTTCCAGCTAACTATTTGCATTTAGTATATAAAAAAGTGAAACAAGTATTTTAACTCTCGATAGCACATGCAGTTTGTGAGCAATTTGATTGTGTCCTGCTAGTTTACGTTTGTAAGAAAAAAACTAATACAGTGTAAAGACTTTACTTCCATGGTAAGAGTTGTGCATCATTGACAATAAACAATTGAACAATTTTAACATTATGCAATCAAAGCAAATATGATGTATGCAATCTATAATAGGTATATATAATATATAATAGGTTGCATGAATCAATTCATTTAAATTGAAAAAAAAAGTATTGCGATAGAAGGAAGTTAACTAGCCTTACTATCAATATATCATATGACTTAATGCGACTTGGATTTGTACAGAGTGCAACCATGCTAAAGGTAATACGAATTTCACAATATGCACTATACATGTTTGCCCAACTTAGTGCATAATATATAATCCAAATTAAAGCCGAGCTGTCTGGACTAGCATAGATTGAATGTACAAACAAAATAAATATACATGCACTAGGCAATCAAATCCGACATGCCATAACATTGTAAAGTAGCATAATATTTACAATAGTTTTTGTAATGAGTGGATTTCTACACGTTGGATTAATTCAAATATTCATCAATTAAAATATGATGGTTTTATAATAAACAAGCACTATTTGCAAACTATAACACAATTATGACCAATAACCTATGAAAAGAAAATTACCAGGACTAAACCATGTTGGAATTACATTTTTTTTCCCATTTTGTCTGTACATTCGAGGCAAGTTGTAAATAAAAAAAATATCTCTTTAATATTGTAACTTAACTCCATGGAAGGTGTTCACACACTAAGTATGTATATCACTTAAAACAAAACAAAAAACAAAAATATCAAAAACACGACAAAAGCAGAAACAAAACAAACACAAAAATTAACAACAAACACACAAACAAACAAAAACAACGTAAAATGGGTGTGAATCAGATTTTATTTCTTTCAAACACTTTCAAAATCTAATGGTAAGTTAGATGGGGCGAAGCTTTATTAAATTTAAAATTGCTTTTTTAGAATTATCACACATATTTTCATTTAAACTACTTAAAATGGCATAAGACAAACTCAGTCACGCTAAGATGAAACATTTTGTGTCCTTAAGGTATATCTTAGATGATTTACCTTTAATTACCTTGGCCATAACTTTGAAAACTTTAGTTGTATGACCCGTGATGGACATGGCAACAATTTACTCTTCTCTGGTCAGTTTCTTTTCTTGATTAAGGAGTTTATTTCATTTACAATCAATACTTTTGTGTAATTCTTCTAATCGAAATAAGACCTCTCTCTACTAGACAAGATATAGACAGTATCCTTCAATGATGATATTAACTTATCAAAGAAAACGTCAGCGCTTGGACATTTTTATTAAAATATCCATTGCTTGCTTTGCAATGGGTATTAGGAAGTTGGAGGTTAGAGCTCCGTATAACTGGTTTAAGCATCACAGTAGGTCCATATTGCAGACCGGCCGTTTCAAGGCTGCAATTGTTGCTCTTTTTTTCGTTAAAATTCTTGTTACAGGTTTTCTCTTTTACATGCGGCTTGCATGTAAATACCTTTGTCTTGTGCCTTTTCAAATGTTGGTATATATTTGCAATGCTCATTAGACTTTGTCATTTAATCTTATTGACAATGCCTTTATCCCAAATAACACATTATTATGAACAAGAAGGTTTAGACGTAAAACATGCTATTCAGTTGATTGGCCATGAAGTTGTGGTGACTTTATATAGTTTCGAGAATTTATCCATAAACGTGTTTAATGGACTCTGGAAAACCGGTCGATTCGTCATAAGTACGATTTATGTTTTAGGTCACTATACATGGGTAATGTACTAACCTAGCTACCAGCGTTAAGCCATCCACACAAGGAAATTTAAATCAGATTACGCAACATCATTCAGGAAAAAATCAGGAAATTTAACAAATGCAGGTCAACCGAACCTTTACATGTGTATTGTAATGCACACTTATTTTCATCTATTCTAACAGCTAAAATTAGTTGTTTACCTTCACCTTTACAAAATTGGATATAGTAACACATTCTACATGTGTGTAGGCGCACATTGATACGCACATTTTACAACATAAGGTATACGGGGCATTTATATTATTGAACACTAAGCACACACTTACACACACTCACTTACACCTGCACAAACATACACACACGTACATCAGCGAACATACACACACGCACTTACGCACGCAACTCACATGCATACATACTTACTAATCATAACTGGCGACGTTTATTAAAAGTAGACTTGTGCGAGAGAGTGCCCTTATTGTTTCTTTTATAACATTGGCTTTCCCATACTGATTTAAGAAACCGGTTGAAGTTGTGTTTATCGAATAGATGTAAGCTTTATGCACGGGCAAAGTTTGGTTTTGGTTAATATCAATTTCATAATAAGACTTTATGATCCATCGGTAGTATGTTTTAGGAGATAAATCATATATGGATAAGTGACCATTTGATTTTTTTTCTGTTTCTACCGGAAGTGTTGTCATGTCTAGTTTTGACATGTTTAAACAAACGTCGTGGTCAACATTAACCGTATGATGTTCAATATAGTGTATAATGCGGTTAAAATAATGATTAAAATACTAATACAACATTTGTTTTTAGGCTCTTTAAATCCTAGAAGATATACCTTAAAACAAAAGAAATAATGAAAAAAAGGACAATAAAATCCAGGGTTTAGTTAAAAGAGAAACTGTCTATCTTTCCTAAAAATTATACTTTATATAACAATATAAAGTTATTTATATTAAGCATTAGGATCTTCATAAGCAAACTAAGTTTAAAACTGTTTGGTATATGTCTTGTCTGTATAGGCTAAGTGGGTGACGACAGTCATATCCTGCAAATTGATTCGGCAATTTAATTATACCAGGCACTGAGATGACGACTGTAATATTTTGGGTACCATATGCGACGGGTACCATATGCGACTGTTAATTATACCAGCTCAGAGCCTCATTCGGAATCTTCCTTTGTTTCAATGTGATAGAGAGTGTTTCTGTATTTGTTCTAAAAACAGTAAAATTTATTAAAAAAAAATACTTATTTGCGATTTCTTTACGGTATCGGTAATATCGTTATTCGTCATTGGTTTGTATATCCACGCTTTGTGTATTTATTTAGTGCATAACTGACTTACAACGTCGATTTTGTTTCCAGCTCTTTGTCTTAACCGCTGATTTCCTTTGTTTACCAAAAGTTAGCGTGGTTAAATCATTTCGTTTTCGCTCTGATATCTGAATATTTGTACTGTTTAATGATGAATGCTCTGATTATAGGTCATTCGTTCACCAGACGTTGGTCTGGTTGGAGTATTTCTAACGGCCGAGGTAATTTTAATATCGACACACAAAGATTACAGATTTTTTGGCATGGCAGAGGTGCAGCTACAGTTATGTACCCAGACCATGCTCTTTATGGTCAGATGTCTACCTCATCCGGGAACTTGATATTTCCATTGTTTTCCTGGATATAGGCAGCAATGATTTGACAAACAGAGCAATCCATCCATCTAAAATAGCTAGCCAGATTATTTCTTTTGCTGATGCCATTTTGCAATCTGGTGGTAAAATTGTGATGATTGGAGAGATTTTGCCACGGCGTCATGCTGCTTATTTTAATGGGAGGGTTGATGCTACAAACCATCTTTTACAGGTATTGTGTGCCGCCAGACATGATATTTACTTTTGGCGTCATAACAGAAGTAATTTCAACACCCGTTTCTTACAGGATTTTGTCGCTGTAGATGGAATTCACGTGGACTGTGAAAGGGGGATGATGAGATATTATCGCTCGGTCAGGGGTGCACTCCTCCATGCGGAACGACTATTATAAGCACTTTTTGCACCTTGGTTTCATCCCTTTCATTAATTTTTTAAATTGTTATTTAATGGTTGCTTTTGTTTCATGGTATGTGTACATACATTTTAGCATATCAAGCTATCATCATTGGACGTTCGAAAACTATCATCTTCAAGATATTTTGGCAACCCCATCGGTCTTACGTGAAGAACCTAAGCGCTGTTGTCATCACCCTCCTCCTCCTCCTCATCATCATCATCCATAAACATCACTTTCAACTTCAACTGTATAGAAGCTATTAACTTCCAACGTACGTATTTCTAGCTCTATCTACATAATTCCTTCATGTACATTGATTTTCAACTAATGTTGCTTTAAAGGCATTTTTCTAAAACATTGACATGGAACATTTTTGCTGGTTGCCTCGACATATATACATCATATGACACTGTTTCCAGCAGCTACATATTGTACTGAGCCTTTCATTACTCCTTTATGACCTGGGTGGTTGTTGTTGGCTATTTATTTCATGTCATTGTTCGGTCATGATGTACATGGCTACTACCTGCTGTGTCAGGATTGGGCTTGTAGCCCGTCATATATATATTTATATATACATTGGCTCTGTGAGTCATGTTAATACCGGGCCATCCTGTGGATGTCTAACACCTGTGCACTGTAACCTGCTTACATACATGGTTATTGAATTTCAATCATTTCATGGTTTGACTTCAAAATAAAGCTTTAATTCAATGGATTTACCTTTAATCATAAGCTATTTAAGCTTACAGGTAAGCTATTTATTTCATGTCATTGTTAAGTCATGTTGTACATGGCTACTACCTGCTGTGTCATGATTGGGCTTGTAGTCCGTCATATATATATTTATTTATACAGTGGCTCTGTGAGTCATGTTTGATACCGGGCTATCCTGTGGATGCCTGATATATGTGCACTGATGGCTTGTTGCTCATTGTATTTGCCACTCCTTGAGCCACGAGTCATCCTGTGACTGACTAACACCTGTGGTGCAGGCTTTTAGAGCCTAGGGCCTTTTCTATAAGGTAGAGCCATATTTATGCTAGGTTGCCCTTGTATTTGCCTTGTGGATTGTGGCTTGATGCATGGTGGATGTAACAGCTCTATCTGTTAAACATAATTTTGCCGGGTAATCCCTAGTATATTCATTGCCTGACATTTAGGACTAGGGCCCTGTTATTAAAAGTATGGCTGTATATAAGCATTGTGCTTGCCAAGTTTTCTTTAAGTAAATATAACATGCGTGGCTTGCATGACTTGCACCTGCAAAATGACACACTTTGCTTTTGTGGAGTATATATCACCCGTTGGCCTCACAAAAGTAAAATATATTCATGTTGAATTCATATTATTTAATAATAGTATGACATGGTTGTGCTGCTTGTTTTGCTGTTTTTCAGTATGCCTAAGCATACACCATCAACCAGATCGGGAAAGGGAAAGTCCCAGGCACCAGCTCCCTCTCAGCAGCCCCAGTCGCGCATCGCCCAGCTGATGGCAGAGGCGCTCAGTAAAGATCCTGAAGTGCTTAAGGAAATTGGTGCCCTCCTACGG
Source organism: Sinonovacula constricta (assembly GCA_007844125.1). Taxonomy (NCBI): domain Eukaryota; kingdom Metazoa; phylum Mollusca; class Bivalvia; order Cardiida; family Solecurtidae; genus Sinonovacula; species Sinonovacula constricta. The sequence continues at coordinate 38,058,778 of CM017567.1, forward strand.
ACGGAGAACCCTGTAGACAACCCCAGCACCTCCAGTGAGTGTCACCAGGACATTGTCCTAGATAGTGATGGGACGGAAATGTCACATGAGGACAGTGCGCCAATGGAGGGTGATGACTTTGTTCTCGGCATATTTTCTTCAGTACACCCTCCGGTGGACAAAAAACTAGTTGTCTCTATTTTAAACAAAGAGTATATCGATTTAGCTAAATTGTTTTTTCAAGATGATGACTGCACAACAACTACAATAAGAAAGACTGACACTCAAACAGAAACATCAATTCAAAAAACACCTACACGATAGATAACAAACATTCTGACTTGGTGCCGTGCATTTCAACGGTTTGCTGACATTTACTGCAGCAAATACTCACATGAATCTTCAGGACTGTTTCAGTACATGTCTCTAATCCAGACCATTGCTCAAAATTCAGGCAATTGGGCCTTATATGACCAAAAGTTCAGGCAACTAAAGGCTCAGCAACCCTTACCTTGGGGTTCGATGCATACAGAAACCTTTCTCTTCTGTTCTATGGCCAAGCCATCCAATGCTACACCCTCTTCCTTTCGCTCCCCAGGGACCCAAGCACCACGATTTCCAGGATACATTATGCGTCAGAAAGGGTTTTGCTGGGATTTCCAGTACAGGTCAACCTGTACAAGACCAAAATGCTTGCTCCTCCACAAGTGTGGAAACTGCCAGGAAACGTCACATGGAGCACAGAAGTGCTCAAAAGCCACCCGCTCTTATCCCTCCAAAGCACCAGCAGGCCAACATTCTGCCACAGCCAATGTCAGCAAATAGTTTCTCCCTTCCTACACCCGTGTCTGTAGATCGTCTGTCTTTCTACTTATCTGGCTATGAAAAATAAAGCGCATTGGCATTAACATAAGGATTTTCACGTGGTTTCTCTCTCCGCACTACTTCTCAAATTCCTCCATTACAGAGTCCAAACCGCCCATCTGTTAACACCCACTTGGATTTTGTATGACTTAAAATTGAGAAGGAAGTACAATTGCATCGGGTAAAGGGGCCCTATAATTCACCGCCACTTCCTGGTTTCATTTGCTCGCCCCTTCAGTAGTACCAAAAAAGTGCCTCAACTCTTTTCGGATTATACATGATCTATCATTTCCCAAACACTCTATCTCTGTCAACTCTGCCATTGCAACTGAAGATTCCACTGTTACATTGGAGACATTTGATGATGTTGCGAGATTAGTCGTCGAAGCTGGGCGTAATGCTTTGATTGCCAAGGCAGATATAGAAGATGCCTTTAGGATTATTCCTATTTCCCCATTAGATTATCACAAGTTGGGATTTTCACTTGATGGGTTATTCTACTTTGATACAGTCTTACCTATGGGTGCTTCATCCTCAGTGTCTATTTTTGAGTCCTTTTCTAAAGCATTGCAGTGGATCTTACAGGAAAAGTTTCATGTCCAAAAGGTTTCACATATAATCGATGACTTTATCTTTGTTGGGGCTGCTCAATCGGAAGAATGTTCAGCAAGTCTTAAAGCATTTATGTTCCTTGCTAGGGATTTGGGTGTCCCTATAAAGCATGAAAAAACTTGTTTACCATCAACAAGCGCTGTAGTCCATGGAATAACTATAGATACTACAACTCTCTATGCCAGGTTACCCCCCGAGAAGCTTGAAACATTAAAACAATTGTTGTTAACTTACAGACATCGCCGCAAAATCACATTACACGAACTGCAATCCATCCTTGGCCATCTTAACTTTTCTTGCAAGGTTATTAAGTCTGGTAGATGTTTCTTGCGGCGACTGTATGATCTGACTATTGGTGTAAACAATGCTAATCACTATATCAACCTGTCAAGGGAATGTCGGGCTGATCTGGATCTCTGGTATTCATTTCTGGATAGGTACAATGGATGCACACTTTTGACGAACGATAGATTCGTCTCATCGGTCTCATTGCAGCTTTTTACAGATGCTGCTGGTTCAAAGGGTTTCGGATGCACTCACATGACCACATGGACTTTCGGCGAATTCCCTCCACAATGCAAACTGTTACACATAAATATCTTGAAACTTTATCCAATTGCACTTGCAGTCACCCTATATGGCCAAACATGGCAAAACATGAACATCCTATTCATTTGCGACAATCTTTCAGTAGTTTACTGTCTAAACAAACAGTCTTCTAAGGATCACACAATGATGCGTCTTATACGAATTATAGTCTTACAATCTCTCAAGTATAACTTCTGTTTCCGCGCAAAACACATACCTACAACGCAAAACACTGTTTGCGACTTACTTTCTCGGTTGCAGGTCGCTCAAGCCCTAGAAGCTGCACCACACCTGGACAAGTGCCCAATGCCAATTCCATTAACCATGTCTCCCTTGACCTTGTTGAAGTAGAACGTCACTTACTGGAAGCCTCAATCGCACCCACCACGAGGAATGCATACAGAAAGACTTGGGGAACCTTTCTTAACTTTGTAAACGTATACTTCCATGAATCCGTTACAATGCCTGTTTCCACACAGCATGTCTCACGTTTTGTAGCATATTTACACACACAAAATATGGCACCGGCAACGATAAGTTCATCCCTTTCAGCAATTTCTTATTTCCATTCCATTTTTAACCTCCCCGATCCGTGTGGGACTACTGTCATACGTCGTATGACCCTGGGCTGCCGCAAACTGAGGCACCAGCAAGATGACCGCCTCCCGCTTTTATTCAACAATATTCAAAGTTTATGTAAAGCATTGAGATACCTCTTTCCATGCTCTCCATTTGAGCAGACATTATTTAGAGCCATCACCCTTTTAGCTTTCTTTGGGTTTTTTCGCATTGGCGAGTTACTGCCGTCTTCTTCACGTCGGTGCACATCGGTTGAACAAGTCGAACACATTACATTAAGAAATAACGCTATCCACATACGACTGCACGAGTACAAAACCAGGAAAACAGATAAACCTGTCACCATCATTATCCGCTCTCACTCAACTTTGTGTCCAGTTCATGCTATTAAATCATATTTGAAAATACGCGGCACATATCCGGGCCCACTATTTGTGTCATCTTTGGGTGCTTCAGTTGCACAGAACACTTTCCGGAAGATGTTCAACCAACTTTTGATCTTGTGCGATCTGCCATGCAACAGGTACACATTACACAGCTTCCAGATTGGGGCATGTACTCACGCTTTTATGTCAGGAACCCCTAAGCCCCAAATTATGCAAATGGGGCGTTGGCGCTCTCAAGCTTTCCGCCGATACATCAGGCTACCTGAATTGTTTACTTAATAAACGACTATACTCCTTGGGACGGATATTGGGGTGTATCCGTCACAATGAGAAGCGTTGTTTCAACGGAGAATTTAGTCAGTGTTTTGTTTTCGCTAAAGCACGGCCCCGAGCTAGAATACATATGTTTACACAATAAACACACATACACCACTTTACGACATGAATAGCACAACTTGCATACATGAAACTCTGTGTTGTTGTTTTCACTCATATGTTAATATAGTGCATTGTTTAATAAAACATTTCAGAAAGCTTTATCTGAAGTCATTGGGTGTGACTTTGTGTATAGCCTTTCTCCTCTAACTGTTTGCTATTTTCCTTTGGTCATAGTGACGTGCATTTATAGAGAGTTGTATTTTTCAGTTTATTTTTATTTAATTTCACTACGTTTTTGTTGGGTTTTTGTTTGTTTTGTCTTTTGCCTGTTAAAGTAATTGGGGTGTGACTTTTCCGACAACGGGTTAATTTAATTCTGCATTGTGTTAATGCTGGGTTGTGACTTGTTGCTGCTTTGTGACTTTACATTCGCTACTATGTAAAGGTAGTAAATGTTTAATTGCTAATTTCTACCCAGCTTGCAGTGAATTTGTTAAAAGGGAAGCCTTTGACCACCAGCTTCATCTTTGATCTCAACAACTACATACTAACAGCTGGCTATGTAATACATGTTAAAAGTTGCCTTTAATTTGCCAGAATATAGTGTACATACATATTTACATATATTAAGTTCACCTTCGGTGGTGTTGCTTCTCAAGTTTGCTTCTCATTAATTCTGCTTTTCTGTACATACATAACTACACATCGTTTATTGTTAATTATATGTTTACTATGCCTTGTTTATATCTGCTGATTTGTGTCCCAGCATTATGTTTTATATGCACTTATTACACAATTGTTCACGGTTAAGTTATTTCTATGTACGGAACCTACCTCAACTTTGTTACGCTTCCCTTACCTCCTTGGTTGGACGGTGTTGGACTGATTGGTTTGTCCAACTTCAGGTCTTGAAATAATGTTACATTAAATTGTGTCTGTTTATTTTTTTTGTATTATACTGTTTTTTCTTAAAAATATTAAATCATCTGGCACAAAAAAGTGCCAGATATTTTCAGCACATTTCTACCTTTTCTTGTTTTTCTCGACCTGAATGAACGTCGGAGCTAAGGGATGCGCAAATATAAAATCTATTCTAGTTTATCTCATAGTTGCCTATTTTATATTTACATACATTTAGACATTTCTTTAATTTGTACCTGTAATAGAAATTATAAAACATTATAAGCATTGCATGTACGACCGAATACAGACTCTGTTTACCTGCTAGTGAACATTTATATCTTCGTTATGAAACGATTTCGACGGACTTGATTACATTTAATTGAACATGTCGAGACATTTTTCCTATGTTTCCAGGAGATCTGTTTTTTTGTTGTTGCCTGAGTTTAGTATTAAAACAGAATCCGTCCCCGCTTGATTGCCTTAAGGCTGTATTCCTGTGTGTACGCTGCGATAATTGCTTGTTGCTGTAGTTCGCGGGAGTGTTTGATTCTTGACAAATAATATCATGGTTTTTAATATGGTGGAACACTAAACATATATGAGAAGGTCCTTCAAACTTGTAGTTATGTTAAAGTGTTCAACAACTTTTTAACTTATTTGACAAATGTCTGCATTATACAAGATACCAACGCAAATCTATGTACCATATAAATGACTTTTTCTGCGATGCTTTTATCTGACATGAAATGATAAATTGATGGCATATGACAAATGTCAACACACATAGTTTATACAATCTTTTTGTTTTTGTTTGCTACATACGTGTTTATTAATTGCTTAAAATGTCCACACAGTTCTTTCCATGTTTACACACACGCATTGACGTAGTTGTTTTGTTTATCCAAACACTAAATACCTCAATATTTGTTTGTTTAATCTATTTGAATATCTGTATTTTGTAGTTGTAATCCACGAATATATTAAATCTACCTGACATAAGATTTGTACAAGTATAGGGACATAACATCTTTCCTAAACGAAAGAATAAAACACGCGATATTAATAATACCCACAGAGCCAGAATATATATATATATATATATATATATATATATATATATATATATATATATATATATATATATATATATATATATAATGCATTAAGTGATGCTTACTGCGAAAATATCATTGAGGTTGTAATATTTATCAATTGCAATAGGAGACCTAAGCGTTTGGCTAGTTTATATAAATGTTTCAATCTCAGTGAATGAGCACTTATCAAAATGGCCTTTATTTTATTTGATTGGGCCAACAAACGATACTTATTACCAAAAATAACGACGAAAAGTTCCGAAAATAAAGGGAACCGTAGCTCTTAACATTCTTTCTCATTATCAATTTTAAATTCATTCAAAGGGGAATTCTTATTCAAGCACATTACATTCTTATTAGTTTATTTTAAAGTAATATTTTTTTCCGATTATACATTTCTTTTAATATTAATTGAAAATCGTGATTTAAAGCATAATACTTCGTCGTCAAATTGTATTTAACACCAGGGCATATTGACTTGTGGCAAACAAATGAAAATTGAGTTGTAATATATAAATTATAAAGAGAATACCAGGTTAGTGTTGATAAAGATAAATGCTTTCTTATTTTCGGGCCGAGCATGATAACATTTATCTATATCAACACTAACCTGGTATTATTTTTATTCAACCATCAACCGTTTTTTTTAATCGATTCAAAAAAGAAACATTTGAATTTACCGCTACAGTTCCTCCCCTACATGATCTGACATTCTAATGCAATACACGAATTTATGCGCGTGTATAGAGTAATTCAACTGTAAGAAAAAGTTCTAATTTACAATTAGAAATAAGATAAAAACACATTAAATTTTATTTTATTTGCACTAGACATAATGTTTTAATTTTATTGATAACGATAATTAAGAATAATGGGTGGAAAATAACAACAACAAAAATCACACCCTCGTAAAAAGTTATGCATGTATCATAAAAGTTGCTACGCATATGGGATTAAGAAACGCGAATTACATTCGAGGTTTGTGTCTGTTTGTGGTTGTAACTAACAGTTTGCTCATGGAATTTATTTTTGATGACATTGAAATTCTGAACATTGAATATGCCATTGAAAATTGCGAAGATAGTTGTGTTTTTGACAGGGTGACTTGCGAAATTTGGAGAAATGTTGGGATTGGAGGTGGTGTGCTCGTGTCTGTGATTTATTAGCATATTTGTCAAGATCTATGCAATCGGCTGTAGTTGGTTCAACTAAAGATTGAGCTCTATCTAAACCATTGAATGTGTATCATGTACGCCATTTGATCATCAGGGACTGTCCTCAGATTAGGCAGCTGATTGCTGCTTTCTGAGACAGCCACAGATTCAAGATCATTTCCTTCTCAAAACTATTGGGATTAAAGCCAAATTTTGCCTCAAAATTCTCTTATCTCTACAACACTGCTTAGGTTTTCATACGATTCTTCATCACATTCTTTTTTAATTCACACCAAATAACATTAAAACAACAGGGACTCATAATCTGACAGTTTGATAGTTGTTTTCATTTTTGCCGACTACAAATTCGTACTTTTATTGATTTAATTACTATTCCTAAACAGTTTTAATCATGTGCCTGTATTACATGTTGTTTAAGATTTTGCAAGTTTATGAATTGAAAATGCGTACATTTTGATAAATAAAGCATTTTATATATTTTTGTTGTTTACATATGTTCTATATCATTGTTAAATAGAACTTCGGAAAATCGCTGTGAACTGTCCGGTTAGTTCAGTCGGTTAAGACGCTGCTAATTTATTTTTCAATACTGCAGTACAGCGATCGAAATCGCGCTCATATATTTGTAATAAGCAGGAACAAATTAAACTATTTTTGGAAAAATCACATAGATTAGAATTTGCACCTTTACTAGAGGAATGGCAACTGCTGAAGATCAAAGTGGCAAACAATATTGAAACAAAATATGTTATTTTATACAAGTAATAATACATGCCCAACGTTTAACCACATTGGCCTTAGTCATTGTTTGCAATCTCAGTTTAATGGCATGCCGGCAGTTTGTCAGTAGTACTATTTGACCAAAGAAATTGCCAAAGTACATATTATAATCACAAGTAGTTATTAACTTAAGAAGGGCTTGAAAATTGACCATTATATAATTTTTCTATATCAGGTTGTTTGAAAAAAAATATGACTATACGTGTAGTTTTTGTAAACTCATATGCCAATTTTGAAGCAGATAGATACCGTTATATTAAAATTGTGGAATAAAACCGGTCTGCCGATTGTTTATTGGGTCGCCATAGCGAAAGTGGCGTATTAAAATGCTGTATACGACATCCATTTGAAACCTAATCATAATTATTTTAAAACAGACTATTTAAAGTATGTAGCTAGCAACATCAGCCACCTTGTTTTCATGAAACGCCCATAGGGAATTAAAAGGTGGCACATCTACTTAGCTTCAATCAGGGTAAACACAATACATGTAAACACATACTATCGTATGATAGAGATCACGGTTCGCTATTTATTTTTCTGCTGGCACAAGCACACATCACTATTATTATTTGTGTTAACAAAACGTACTTTTGCCAAATCTGACCAGGAAGATAGTTAAACGTTATTAAATTCATTTCAACCAATGTATGAGGAAGACAAACGTGTATATATAGAAGGTATATGAGACACATGTCTTTTAATTTCATACATACATAGCCACTGTTTAGTGTGTGTGTTTTTAAGTAATGCAATCAGAAACTATGTTTCGCGTCATAACATAATCAAACTATAAAACGAAAACACGGGAAACAGACACATTATTATAAATGTTAAAGTAGCCCTTCGCCACGCTTACCTAGATTACTCCATTACTACTCTAGGTAAGTAATAGCATCACATGACTCGTTAGAAATCAGGATCAGTGAAATAATAGATGTTACTAAGACTGATAGTAACTGGTCTGTACGAATGTTTCTTCTTCTCTGAGATATCATCTGCAAAAATGTACTTGGCACAAAGGACTGTGGATAGGACAAAACTTTAAATAGGTTATTGCGTGAAGTGTATTAAAGGAATGGCAAATATGGTTATACGTATTGTCTTAAATTCGTTTGCTGAGTCACTAAGGCCTTTTTATTAATACGTTTATAGCCATTCAAACAATATTTCCTTTGTTGGGTTTTTAAGGAGTGTTCATTTTCTATCGCGTCGTAACTTATGCAGTGTTTACCTAAGCCAACACGTTAGTGAATCAGACATATATGTATACATGTTGTCATTAGCAATGATTCCAATAACGACTTCAGCTTACCCACAATGACAACTTATGTGTAATTCAATTATAGGAGTAGTTGGATCCCTTTATTTAGGTACAAAAAGCATACACTAAACCTTTCTGTAGAGAGATACAGGTATAATTGCATCCGTCTTATATAGGCATGTTGATAAAGATTCTTGATCAGTTCAATGTCGGACCAATGTCGGCTTGTTGTTCAAGATTTTATCGGAATGATACAGCACATACATTGAAAAACCTGATACTACTAGGAAATAATATATTGGTTAGATAAAATGAAAGTGGTCTGGTATAGCCTTAATACGAGATACGTGCAGGGCAGTGGAACTATACGTCATGCTAATTTACCTCACAAATTATATTATTCTTTATATATGGATGGATATCAACACTTTTTCAACAATTGCTTCATTATACGGGTAAAATGTGTATAGCACAAATGTACATATACTCACCTACCAAATAAAATAGACTAACATGAATGTCCAGAAGGACAACGCTCATATAACTGTCCAATATTATTAATGGATATCTATGATCTTAGATATTAGTAATAATTTCTTATCTATTTGCTTGAAACATTACTTTTTCACGTGAAAACTTTATCTGCAATTTCATTTTAATCCATGAATAACCGAATATGTGTATTATTATTTTTTATGCTACAGTTTCTAATAATAACTAGATCACAATGTGCAATATCATAACATGTGAACAAATCATAACCCTTCTTTTATCGGCCGTTTATTTGTAAAGATTCCATAAAACTGACAAAAGGAAAGTCTATCGAAACGAAAGAAAATATATTATGATGTTGTTCTCGTAATCTTAGTTATATTCTTTTTTATAGTATCATCAAACAAAACTTGCACTGCGTATGGACGAGGTTTTATTCCACATTGACATCTTAGGGCTTTCCTGTGCTTTCGATAAAAGCAAAGTGAGCTTGTTGTCTTCTTGCTTTCTGCCCAACTACTGCTACTAGGATATCGACAAAGAACTGTTATATAACAAGTTCATGGTATACATTTATGACATGAACATGTATTTAGTGCAAGAACGCTTTTGCGTTGCTACTGTTGTTGTTGTTAAGGTTACGGTTACATAGTTTAAAAAGGCATTCGCAATTAGTATTCGGAGTAAAATACAAAACTACACAAAATACAATCAAACTTTTAACAAATATGTTTTTATGTATTTTTTTTTTTGCTTTGTGTAAGTGTTCTGTACATCAACTTGGAGATATAACTTAGATTTACACGTGTCAACTTATGTTCCATGCATCGTCTGCATCTATAGTTGTTTTAAAGATGTGATATATGGTTAATACAAATGTCCATAAAGTGCCAAGTTAGTTTACATGCACAAAATATATATGGTGTTTTTTGACAAACAGACAAAAGTTGTTACTCTATGGTTTTGTCTGCCTTCTAATAAAAGGACGTGAATCTATGGTCGCTTTGAAGGCAACACCGTTGCCATGGAGACATGTTCTTAATGACAACGCCAATACCATTGTGGGCCCTCGAACTAACGTCCACTGACCGTTTTCAGTTATGATCGTGTGGCTAGCAACGGTTACTTTCTCTTTCCGAGAACCTTTTTCATTTTCTTTTTAAAGTTGGTTTGTTTACAAACTTAAACTGTAAATTAGCCGTAGACAGATCCAAAATAATTTAAAAAAAACAACAAAAACAAATGCCAACTCCATTAGAGTATAAGCATCATTGAAAATATGATTCATAACAATTTGCTGTTTTGCACATAGTTTGTGCTTTTGATGTTATAGTTGTTATTTATTTTGTTCTGATTGAACGTTATTTAAGGTTTGCGCCATTCTTACTAGACCCACAATTGTCTGCAGAATAATGGGGTCGGACTAATTTACCGATCAGCTCATAATGTAGAGCCGTCCTTGTCACTGAATGTGTACATAACTAAATCATACCAAAAGGCTAATGTATCTAATTACCAAATGACAAAGGCTTTATTGAATATAAGTGTATATCAACTGTAACTTTGGGCGCCCACATATTTATGTAGCAATAAGCTTATGCGCGTACTGATGTTATGTGCTATTATTCAACTTAACTTTGACACTACCTGAAAAGTTACAGATATCAAGAAAGGGCACTTTCCTTCTCGTTCAAATTTACCAAAGGCTGTCTGTTGGCTTAAATTGTGCCACTTTTCAAATGGTTGTAATGATACCATGTTAAGTAATAGGATAAGGTTCACACATGTTCGTGTCTTAAGTTAAACAGATTATATCCATACTACAACGTTTAGAACAGCAGTTCAATGACGACATTGAAAAATCGAAGGAAAAGAAACAACAAGGACAGCCCAATTATGCGGTTGCATCTTACCGACCAACTCAGAACGGCGCCGTATCCACACGTCTCTTCATGTCAATGGCTGTGTGTATCTCTATTTTGTCTGTGTCCTCGAGGAATATTTTGCATTTGCCCGAGGTGAACATCATCAGAAAGATCTTCAAAATAGGGCAGTACAAAGGTAACACAAATGAAAGTATTGCATAGAAGTATACCGGAAATAAGAGCTTAAAATGAAGTCAGTATGATTTTATCAGTCACATCTCTAACAGTCGATGTAATTTATTGTGCGTTGACTTAAAGATATTACAAGGGAAAAGAATCCTCTTTCCGTACAGACACATACACTCCAGCCAAGTTCCCTTCAACGCACTGTCACATGTATCAAAACGATTCAAACCGGTGAAACTTATCCCAACAAATATTAGTGTAGTTTCGTTTAAATAAATAACGTTCCGCTTGTACAAGAGGAAATATAACTCCTTATCAAAGTTCCAAGCCACCACATGTTTTTTGTGTCTAAATCGATCAAATCTGAAAATGATTTTACAAAAATATAATTTATATCATGTTATAGCAAATTTGATAGATGAGGCATTCCTTGATATCCAGATTGTTATAAGTTTATAGATACATCTATATACGCCGAAGATCATTATACTTACACGCAATAATTTTCCATTGTACATGTAGGATGGATTGGGTGTCTTTTCTTTTCTTTCTAAAACTTCTTTTAAAATATGTAAGCCAAAAATTGCAATTCAAAATATGTTATGTCTTACATGATACGCATCACATTAAATTGTAAACGGACTGTACTAGTGAATCCGACAGAGGGAATACTTTGATAATTGTGTGCACAGTTTATAGATGCATGCATGTTCAATGAACATCACATCCTCATCCAACCACGTTAGATATAGACCCTCTGAGAAGGAAACCAATATTTACACATTTTTATTAACTATCGCTCTCAAAATACAATTACGGAAGTTTATTTCATTGTCAGCCTTTATAAAATTATCTGCATTATATTTCCGCAACAGTCGTTTTACAGCAAATAATCTCCACATGGGTATAGTGGAATTTAAACCTCATTTAATAATCTCATTAGCCATTGTTTTTTTATATTTTTTGTCAGTCTTCAAGGATACAAACAAGACATACATGTAGATATACATTTGTCAGGAAGGTTACAAAATAGATTCCGCTTCATTCAAATGTTTATTGTGAAACATTAATTGCATACACCTGAATCCTCCAATGTTCAGTTTCTATTTACGCATCTTATGTCTGCCAAAATGTCGTTGTTGTTGCTGATGTTGTGTTAAGAATGGATATTATATATTAATTAAAAGTGGCAGAACTGACGGAGGACTCTTTTTCAAATATAATATACATTTAAAACCAATGCACATTAAATTATGTGCGCACTAAAAAGGGTACTTTTAACATGCAAACGAAATGAGAGTTATAAAAGCATCAACTTAGTTTAAATATGTGTAGATTAAATACAAATAATGCTGTGGTAAAATACATTTTAAAACGATTGTACTGAACTATTAAAATGATGGATACAACAGTAAGAGAACTGAATGATAAATAGATTATATTATGCTGACTTATTGGTACTATACTTCTATAAATAGTTATTGAAACACATCATTTTCTAAGCAATTTATGAAGATTCATATACCGTATCTTTAATTCGGCTGTTCGCTTCCGTCACAGTTGTCTATATTAATCCACATGATGGTAAAACGTGTGATGTCATGTTTACTCGAGTAATCGAGTACTCGATCGGAAGATTATACTCGTGTATTTAAATCACTATTGGAGTACTCAGTAAAATGGGAAAGATAATTTAATTTGACACAATAATCTGAACAAGAAACAAGAGAAACAATTAAAACAGAAACAATTAACAGTTCTTCTCCGGAGACTTGACCCTTACATAATTGCTGCCTTTGTCATGACCGAGTTTCTCTCTAACACCTGATTACCTTGTCGATCGTTGATGCTCAACACCCTGTCCCAGCAGGAATCCCCTTTTCTGTCAGTTAATTAACCCCACGTCTGGTCACTTATTTGCTAATTAGTCCCTGTCATTGTGCACCCCCCCCCCTCTCCGTCCCCAATTGACCTTCAAAATGCGTGACATATTAATTACACCTTGATTGGCATGTCTTAACACTGACCACAAATTGTTCTGACTTGCTCGTTAATTGCTAATCAACTAACGATTGGTTGTTATCCTTAGCTTTTATCGGACAAGAAATTCATTTGTCATGCAGCTGGCATGTCTAATCCGCTAAAACCCTTTTGCTAATTAAGCCTTATTCTAGAAGCATTTTGACTTCAAACCAACGTTCGATTTTTCGTTTAATCAATTACCTTCTATTTTATATTCACCACACTACTTTTACTATGACATTTTCCACAATTTAAAACACTTTTAACGAGATTCTGAATTTGTATGACTTACTTAAAGATGATATAGTGAGTAGATGCGAACGTTTAAACAATTATCATAAATGCATTTCTCAAGTTTCAAACAATTTGAGTTCGATTTGTTTTCACATTATACCGATTTGTTTAAACCTCTGATATATTTTTGTATATATCATCATCTTCAGCGCATGCGCAATGATGTTTACATGGCTAACCAGACTCCAATATTGCTCCGTATGTGTATAGATATAAAATTATGAAGTTCATTACAAATTACTTCACCAGTAGATTTGCAATTGAATTCAACATCACTATTACACATTTAGTCAATGCAAGAAATATAATTGTGTTGTGTAATCTTATATTTTGTCGATCAAAAACTAAATAACATACAGTGAACACTATATTTTGTTTTATAAAAATGATAGTGTAACTCGAGAACTCGTTAAGAAAAATGACAAATTACTCAAGTACTTGACACCCCTAGTTAAAAATGTATTTTTGTAAACATGGTAAATGAATAGTTATAACAAACGCAATACTAATTATCCAGCAAGGTAGAAGGGCGTGGTGTATACTCTACGAAACATTGCATTTATTTTTTTCCTTTAATCCAGGAGACCGTATACCAACAACCATCATAAAAACCCCGATACACTTTTAACGTGATATATCTTTGAAATAATAAGGACGTTATTCTCATTTACCATTCAAATTAGAGTCCGTATGTGTAGTGTTTGTAGAATGCCCCCCCCCCCCCCCCTTAAAAATGCATAATATAATTTCATATCATAACTGTGACAAATCAAGATATAACCTCTAATTGACCTTAAAATAAATAATGCTGTATTATTAACTTAAAACAATGGCCGACGTGTCGGGTGGCATTAACTTTTCGGACATCTTTGAGAATCAAGTAAAAACTGGTGGTACAGACTAATTTACACGGATCAGGAAGATTCAAGTTACATAATACCTTCCATCAACTAAATGAAATGTGTAATAATTAACAAAATTTGTTAAATACAAACTTTGTATGGGAACATATAAAAATATTCATATTTAAATACACATTATTTAATTGCTTAAAACAGAAGTAATATGTGACAGAACCATTTATGGGAATTAGGAAGGTCTAACCATCGAGTTGTTTGTGTACCTTGTACTTAGGGCTTAGCCTGTCGTACACTTGTTGTTCGACTAAATAGATGGAAGTCATCAAATAGAAACTTTGATAGAAAATATAAAACCGCTCGGCAGCACTGCAATACTTGAAGGTTACTACTTTAGTAGTTTGCAGGTATTGAATAAACCATCTTCAGTTGCAGTATTTTGATCAAGCAGGAAATTACAAGTTAAACACCACGTTTACCACTATTTGCGGTGTAAAATGTTGGTTATACTTCTGATAGAACCAATGATTATTATTTGTGACCTTATTTTTCATCTTAGTGTTCTGTTCCATACCTATATTTAATTGCGTTATTATATTTATTATGTAAAATCGGAATCAATAGGAAAAGAACCAGTACAATTTTAAATCAACATGTGCGAACAATAGACTGCGCACAATAGTTTTATAGTATACCCTTTTATACTGACAAAAGGTCACGCGATGTTGACTACGTGTATTGCGAGTATCTACCGATTTTATTTCCGGAAGATTAAAAGAAGCAATGTTAATTCGTTAAACAATTCTTACTTATGCAAAATACTTTTATTAATATTACAAGACATGGCAGTATTTTAATTTCGGACTGGATCGCTCGTCGTTGAGGAAGTTGTATATAAAGGATTGAAACATATCAATAGTAACAAAATAATCTATAATAATACTAGATAACATGCATATAGGATAAGTATATAAAGTTTTGAGTCTTCTACAATTATGTGACATTGTGATGCTACAACATATCCGTTTGGCTTGACCGCCATGGAATGCAACAGCGTGAAATTTAACACATTTATTATATATCCATTTGCTGTTATGTATCGAGTTGATTGCAACCTAGCAACGTTACATGTTACAGACAGACCCCAAAGGTTTTTATCTTTGATGTTTTAATATCTTTCCATATATCATGGATACACTGGTGTGGGACAAAGCAAAGACACAACAGACGGGCATTCTAAAAGAACAACATTATCAAATCTATCACATCGCGGACAAAACTCTAAATGATTATGATTATGAGTATGTCGGTATGATACTCCTATTATAATTGTTAATTCAGAGACTATATATAAAGTCTTACCTACAAGGGAGATGACAAAATGTAATTCGAAAAGTATTACAAGAGTCCCTTGTTAAACGGAATTGGACATTGACTGAGTTTGACAAAGTAATGAGCGATAGTGAAGATAAAAAGGGACACAAGAAAGACAACAATAGTAAATATGCTGGAAGGGAGGGTGACTTTAGGTTTAGACAGTGAGCCCAAACACATTCCTATACAAAGACGAAGTAGTCCCTAGAATAAACTTACTCTTATAAAGAACATTTACAGCTATACAATACTTTTTGTGTTAAATAAAAGTGAATAAATATAATTCAAAAAATATTTGAACTAGCATCGTCGTCTTTGAGTACTGCGTGCTAATTTAAACATGTTTTGTTTTTAATAAGTCATTGACCAAAATCCATTGAATAATGTAACATTTACCATTTTAGACTTGTATTGACAGACTTTACCGAATAGTCGATATTGGGATGATGAATTGGTACATCTACTGTGAACTAAGCAGGAAGCAATTTGCTAGTGCACGTGTCGATACGCACACTAATATAAAAATAAAAGGATAAAGTATTAATTTGTGTTTCATATAGAAAATGCTGGCGGATATATACTATACATTCAATTAAGGAGTAGGTGTATCTAGTGAAATAAACGGGCAGTGGGCCGGCAATTACTTGAGGACCATGACGCGTAATTACTCGCACATGTCTGTCATTATTATGACTCCTACACTATGTACATTATGTAGATATATTCCCCATTTATGTACATCGGCTAACAGAAGAAGGACACATTCAATGCCCATTAATTTCTACGTGTCGTCTTATTGTATGAATACTGACCAAATTGCTTGCATACTAACATGTAGATGTTATTTATTTTACATCTAAATTTAAAGGTCTGTTCAATTGCAATCTTTAAAACATACTGTAAGGTATAATCGGGCGCAAACGAATAAGTTGCGTAACATGTTTTAAACTTCCTAGTCCAGATAGCGATGTTTAACCAGTTCCTTGTCTAGTAATTATACTTACATATGGCCTCTTCCTCGACAATTGCACTAAAAGCTCGAGTGTTTGTCAAAAGTGTTTTCAGTTACAAATGCCAATGTCCCCTGGGAAATCGTTTGTACCTTGTAGACCTACCCTCACATTCGACTAAGGTCTTCCTTAACCAGAAAGGTGGACAAGTACGACCGTGTAGGTGAGAAGTTTCTAAACGTCAAAGCAAGTCTTAGGGCATCTCTTTAATGATGTACAACCAATAAATAAACACAGGTGATAATGCAAGCCATTATCAGATATATTAGAACATATATGTCCTTGAATGATCTAATAATGTAAACTAGACTTAAGGTTAGGCAACCTTAGGGTTTTGTAAGCACTACATACTATTATATCACCCATAGTCCAGGGGAAGCTTCCTGGGCATATATCTCTTCTGCCTTCTCGAACTCTCGCCACTTTGGGTCGAGTCCCGGCCTGGTCGAATGACTAAATCTAATCTTCCAGAGGATCTGCGATGGTCGGGTTCTTATATATATAGAATGTTTGTTGTGTGGGTCTTTCTCGTCTAGAAAAGTACTGAATATGGCGGTTTTCATGAATAACACAAATAAATTCTATTTTCTGTTTATTGTTTTGGGTATCACATATTTGTAAGCACGAATGAATGCACAACCATGGCTATAACATATACATGTGAAAGTAAAAGGGGTTAATGTTTAGATTACAGGTATACACAAGGTAACAACAGAAAGATCTGTCATAAAGACACGTCACATAATGCACTATATTAATTGCAATAAAGAATTGTATTAAAAGACTTCAGAGGATTAGAAGGAACCACGGAGAAGCATACCAACTTTAACGAATTAAACCTCTGTTTCATAGCTTTCTTACATTGAATGCGTCTTACAAGAAATTGTGTGAGATAGACCATATCTTTCCTAATCCACGTATGTGTTAAGTTCGCAGCATTTATTTAGCTTCTGATAGTATAATTGAGGTATATGATTGCAAATATTTTAGTGATGAATAAACTTAATGTTATGTTAGGATCTGTTAATAGAAGGTTTCATTCTATGTGAAACAGCTATTGTTTCAGCATTAGTGTTTGTTTATTTATATATTGATATCTAATTAACTTTATTTGTTATCTTATTAGTAGAATTTAGTGGAATTTATGTTGGTAATTCTTACATTTAGATGAGGAAAAATGTATATATCCGTGAAGCAGGGGAGTCAATAAATCGTTGTGTTTTCTTCAAACATAGGGATCAAATAACAAGGGCAAACCAAATATAATGAAGACACAAATTGTTAACAGGTTCATGTTAACATTTTAAAACACATCTTTAGTGTAAAGCCGCATTCACAGTCAACGTTATGACCAAAATTATAGCCTTGATTTCAACAATAAAACAAAAGTAAACACGCGTATAACACAATCCAACAACATAAAAAAGAAAAGCAGGCTTTTGCCAAACATGTTTAAATAAGTTTCAATTGACAAAAAAAAACAAACAATAAATAATTAATCTAAATTTGAAGCTATTCAAATTGTTAATAGATTCCTATTCTTGATTAAATATCAGACGTCTTATTTGCAACCTTTTGTTTAATGAAATTCCAAAATTGTAAAATGATATACAAAATTCTACGAGCTAACTGTAATCTTCAATCATATACCAAATCATATACCACATATTTGAAACAAATGTTATATCAGGATCTTAAATGAAGGTCTAGATAGTATATACGGTCTAATAGAATATGTGCAACCATCACTATTTATACTGTTCCATGGCATTTGACAGACAAAAATAACAAACAAAAAGATTTAGGATGTTCTTGAAATAGATTTGTAAAAAAAATAATTGTGAACAAACAGGATCTCAACAATGCCATCTGAGAGACTCATGTCAATCTAAGATAAATGTACTACAACAATAATAACAACAACTGCTACTACTACTGCTACTATTCTTGCTGTTGCTGCTACTACTACAACCACTTCTTTTGCAACTACTACTTCTACTACTACTACTACTACTACTACTACTACTACTACTACAACTACTGTGACTCCTACTACTTTTCTACTACTACTACTTTGACCACTACTACTAGTACTACTACTACTACTACTACTACTACTACTACTACTACTACTACTGCTGCTGCTGCTGCTGCTACTACTACTACTACTTCTATTACTGCTAGTTCTACTGTTACACCACTACACCCCTTCCTACAGCTATTGTTAATACTACTTTTACTTTGAAATCTCTATTTCGTTTCCCCCTCTTTCTCCTACTCCTACTACTACTACTGCTACTACGACTTCGACGTCTACTACTGATTATCCTCCATGTTATTCTACTTCTACTTCTTTTACTACTACTATAACTAATACTTACACCACCACCTCTTCTTCTACTACTATATCTACTACTATCAATACTACTACTTATTCTGCCACTACTCCTCTTCATTCGTCTACTCTTTCTAATCATACTATTATTGTTTCTTCTACTACTTTTTGTAATTACTACTACAACTACTACTAATATAACAACTACTGCTTTTATTTCTATACTACTACTACAAGTATAACTACTACGACTACGTCTGCTGCTTCTACCAATACTTTTATTTTTACTAATACACTACTTCTCTTTCTTCTCCTTCTCCAAGTCATACCCCTCTTGATTCTAGGAATTCTACTATAACATCTGTTATTAACACGACTATTTCTACGTCTACCACCACCACTACTACTTATGCCACTACCTCTACTACTACTACTACCATTAGCTCAAAAATATTTATGAAATTATAGTATGAATGATAACGCCCAAAGCTCACCTGACAGGAATACCAACAGCTGACGATGCCAATCTAGAGCAAACGGCTTTTGTTTAGAAAGGGTTTTAACTTAAATTGTGCAATTTGTGAAGGTGAATGATTATGTCCCTTGATAGTATCAGACTTCACCCGATTTCAATATCTAAACATTTACATCCAAACAGAGTGACATACCTCTAAAGCCTAGACTTAATTCTAAATTGTGCGGTGAATGCTGTTTTTATTTATTTGTTTGTGTTATGTCTAGTCTCTTTATTGCATCTACCCTGTTTGCCTTAGTTGTTTAGCTTTAAATTATTGTGTTAATTCGTAAAGGACCTTTTCCTGTTAAACAATTAATGTTGATTGACGTTAATGATTGTCTAAATGTCTAGATTGTGAAGAGTCGGACACCGATAACGGTTCTTTGGTATATAACGACGCAACGTAAGAAATACGGCTACATACAAATGTGAAACGGGCTTTGAAATAAACAATGTAAGTCTAGTCACAAGGAAATGTAACGAGGACGGAAATTCGAGAGATTACACACTGTATCCTACAAGATACAACACTTTGATCTAAAATATTGAAAGTTATGCAAGTTTTATCAGGTGTATGCACTCTCTCGGTACCCATCAGAAGCAAATCTACTGATTTCTCAATTGATGCATATCCAGGATGAAATGACAAATGTTTTTTAACCTTTGTTACGAATAGAACAATACAAAAACACTCCAAGTTTCTTAACAGGCAAGTGTATACAGGAACTATGTAAATTGAGAGGCGCATAGCACGTAATGGGATGATACATTTATTTTATTTGTAACACATCATTCATTTTAATTTGACGTGTTCTGATGCCAGTAACCCTTTCAGAACTAGGTCGCGGAGCCCTGCATGACGTAAGGAATTGTCACCGAGAATTGTTCGGCTCATAGAAATAGTGCCGAAAATGTCTCCTATTTGCTTCTACATTTCAATATGCTTTCTTTAGCAGCAAAAACCCGAGTCCCATATCACGGTTTGCACCTCTGGTGCTTGCTTAATAAGGACCGACTGACTATTTGATATATGTGTTGTTTGGAAATTATTATTTCAGAATGTTGTAAATGGATCTACCTATCTTATTTGTAGGTATGTTAGGTCAGCTATCCAAATCGTTTCATGCAAGATTCTGTAGAAAACACCAGATTGTTCCAGCCAATAAAGTGGCTATATTTGTATGTAGGCCCGGATTTCGTATTTTTTGCTTTGCTCCGTTATCAACAAAAAGCAACAATCAACACAGAAAACTCAATAAAACACACATACATGAAGCATCATTGACTGCAAATGTGTTCTCTCAGTGCTCAATTTTGGTAGATACGGCAATAATAATATTTTGTTGACTAACTTGAAAAAGCAAAAATAATTAAACATCAATAGATGTGTCATCTGCAGTTATTTAACTAGTACATTTTTGTTAAATTATCCAATAAAATAGAATTGCCTGACGAGATCTTGCCAAATTCTATTTAATGATGCCTTGTATAAATGTAAAAATTAAAGCATAACCCAACACAAACATGTGTTTCATTACAAACATGTTTTTCCTATAGGGCCGACGTTCAGAATATGCGATTTGTAAACTAAGAAAACCACGTGACCAGAAGCTCTTACGTCGGTATTTATGTTCAGGTGTCATCCCCAGCTTGCGGATTTATTTGAAAAGAATAGGCATTTCTTCAAGATATATCATGCGTTTTACTTTCTAACAATTGAGGTAATGTTATAAACAAAAGTAATATTTTTGCATCACGTATTCAGCAAAATGTAGAACACCGGTAAAATAGTGTTACATGCATACCACTTCTAACAGACAATTAACCATGCAGGTACAATGAGAGTATTAGTTTTCCGAAACCAAAACAAGGAACTGTTTGTGAGATTCTCAACTTCTGATTGTATTAATGGATCCCTACAAAGCCTCCTTTAATGACAATTTCGAACATTTTGAAGTATCGAGACATATTTGCTTATATGTTTTGGTTAGCCTTTTGATTAAGAGGTGTGTTTCTACTTTGGAGTATGTGAAAAAAATGGAAATATACTGCATTACACAATAATAAAAATACAAACATCGGTACATGCTTGAAAAAAAACCGTGTTCCTTTAATTTGCTGCAAGAAGCTTTAAAAACTACATTGTTGAAATTATTAAATACGAAAAGGAAGCTTGGGCTGATATTATTTTATAATGTGGATGAATCATCTGCATTTACATATATGGCTTACATGAATAAAACCACTTTAAGACTTTCTTCCTGGTACGATATCACTACTTGTCATTTCTGCTGGCCTGATTGATTATTTAGCATAATATGATACTCCTGATATTAAGTGTCGATCAAAACAGTTCAGTAGACGGGATAAATTTAAATTTCCTGAACGCGTCTCATGAAAACAGAATGACCGATTTTGTTACATAAATTGATTTATATTTCCTTGTCTATGTAGTCATATGATTAAACTGATGTTGAGGGTTGTTAATTGTCATTTATACCTCTTTACATATAATTTAATTTTGATTTCAAACTAGCAAATCGATAGAGAGGATTAACCACGGCCCAATTTATGTAGGGATGTAACCCTTTCTACCCGCCCTTCCAAGGGAGTAAATGATAAATACACGGACACAGTAAGTATCTACAATACATTGTGTACAAACATATATTTATATTGTAAGTTTAAACCCTGTTTAAATCCACAATTGTGTGTGCGGGTTTTCATGCAAGTAAAGTTTGTTTGTTTTTGTTTTTGTTTGTTTGGAGCTTTTAAATAAGGAACATGTATGACAATTGGTAAAATATAAAGACAGTGACGTGTCCTTAAATACTGCATAGTGTATGCAAAAGCTCAACAACAACAATAATATACACTTGTCATGAGCAGTTAAGTACGGTTTTCCAGCGACTGAAGTCGTGAAAAAACCCATATATCGTCCTTGAGAACTTCGTAACTATTGTATCGTTCTCATATTAGGTTTGTTGAATTTTGTGTTCCTTCCTTGTTTTATAGGGCAAGTTTACACACATGCCAGGGTCAGTACATACCATCTTGCAGAAAGGCTGTCTAGTTGAACTGCAGTGCACCTGTGGTTCTTCTCACACATAAGTCTGAGGGATTTATTTTCTCTGCAAAAAACTTGGTCATCGCCAGTATGACCCTAACTGTGTCGATTCGATGTATCTAAAATCGCCATAAATAGTATTCCATACAACTTTAGGCAGCAACATTAATGTATGCTATATTAAACTATCAAAGGTAGTTGTCTCATCCACTGTTCTCGTGTAAAACAAAAACTACGTTTAATAGTTAATATTTACAAATATAAACTAGACCACTTGTTTCCATATGGCTTTGGTGATTTGGTTGATTTCAAGAGTCTCGGACCTCAAACTCCTCCGACCCCTTCTGTCTCTAAATAAGTGGGTTCGAATCCCGGTCGAGGAAAAGCCTGGTGGTCTTCCAATCGTGCGTAGTGTGAGGGTGTTTAATCTCATTATTTGAATAGGGTCACCATTTATAAAAAAACAGGTTAGCGTCGCTATGTTAACCATAAGTATGTTAAAGCGATGTGTTTCTAAAAATATAAACACGAAACAAACTTACACATTTTAAATCCTTTCCGACTTGTTGTAGCTCAAAATATTGCATGTATGACAGTGGACAAATGAGCAACAATGACCAAGTACACTAAATATAAGATAGAATGGTTTATGTGTGAGCATATTTGCACATATAACACTATACATAATGTAGCAGCAGTGTTTTTCAATTAAAATGAAAACACCATACCTGTTACATTTAAAAAAAATAACAAAGGGCTGTTTTGCAGAATTTACCTGGTTACAAGTCTAACTGAATTTAATAACAGATTAGAAAAAAAAAACGTTTAGAAGATACTGAAGATATTAGTGGTGATCATGATTCTGTTGCTGTGTCTGACATTGAGTCTAGCTTAAGCTTTTAATCTCATTGCTAATGCTGTAGTATTTAAGATGGAGGGTGAAGGAGAGGAGAAGATCTAGGATGTGGAAGCTAAATATACTTACCTAAGAGTGTTAAAGAGTGACAAAATCGACCCGTAATCCAGCCAAAGCACTATGTGTACCGGCCAGTGATGCATTTTTTTCTTAAACATGGCATAGAAGGAAATATGTCGTGTTTATTTTAAATTATTATTTAATATTATTTTTAATTTCTTCCTCTGTTTAAAGCTACGTTTGTCCCACTAAGCAATAACACGTACGTATACCGTATTGACAACTAAACACTATAATCAGACCATAATTTAATATTTAAGTTAATTCACTAAACGTAATACTTTTATACTTTTAAATGCAGGCACAATGAATAATGTTTGATCCAAAACGTATAATTACATATATTATCTACATCGCACGAAATCTGTCAAACCGACAAACTCACATTGCCAGTACTATTGGCAAAGTAAGTAACTAATTGTTGAGTGTTTAATATTGTTTCATTGACCGATTTTTTTTTCGTCGATGCCTGCATTTCAATGACAAAGAAAGTAACACTGAAAGAGAAGATGAGTGTGTGTGTATGTGTGTGTGTGTGTGTGTGTGTGTGTGTGTGTTTGTGTGTGTGTGTGTGTTTTACGATTGTTTGTAGTTTTAAGTTACAAGACCCTGATTTGTTTTAACTTCCTAAATTAAGAGTTTCCTAAACCCAAAAATATTCCTAAGTTGAGCAATCTGTCGTTATCCTATTTTAAACATAACTCAATTCATTTCACAATCATACATATCATACATTTATCACTTACTTACTTGAGAAATGTAGATTGAACTTTTGTAATTAAACGATTAGAATAAATATTTGATTTCAAAGTACATATTACACTATTTTATAATTAGTTCCTTATTACACAAGTACTGTGGATATAAAACAGTAGTCAAGTTTAAATATACATTTATTAATAACATAAGAAGAGAAATAGTTCAATACTAATTAAATATATAACATATTCATCTACTTTTGTGAGCATGATATTGTTAACGCATATATATTTTATTTGTTCATTATAACCATCTTTTATGTTTTAAACGAAATAACTATAGTAATGTTTAGTAATTCTTTAAAAAAAGTTTACACTGTATCATTATTTCACTTGAATATATTTGCAAGTTTTACAGAGTATTCGATCGTGATTAAGATGCCTTGTTGGAAGTATCGCCCTTACATGAAAACATATTCCTAACATTAATCTAACCCAATTGAAAGACTATTTCAGAAGGTGGACAATGTTATGTGTCAATGTTCACTTTGCCGTTAAACAGAACGGCTCACATGGTTCAATAAAGATGTAGAAAAACAGTAAAACGTTATGTATGTGATTCACATACCTGATACACAGTATGCCATTTACACACTGAATACATAATGCTGCGTTCGAAAAACACACCTTTACAGATGTCTAGTCTTTTAAATAATAATTGTTTAGTGATGTTTATTGAAACCTTTAGTGCAAAAAAGTACTGTATGTGAACAGACTCACATGGCCCTTCCATGTCCCCAAACAATAAATATGAATTATATATTTTGACCGTTCACCACCTTGCGCATGCCAAAAAGCGTCTCTAATAGAACATCACACTAAATTATCCTTGTAGAGAATTGATAGCTTCTGATTTCAAGTTAACGCCTAGGTGCCTGATTTAGAATAAGAACCTGATAACATACAAAGTTAAAGATGTAGACGGTAACCTTCTCATAGTTTACTCAAAATAATTGTCACTAGAAAGAACAAGCGAAATCAGTGGAAAAAAGAAACTTTTCTCTATGGTAAGTCAACTGCTACAATGGTCAGTTATTGTGCTATGAGAATAATGTAACTGTGTAATTTAGTTTTATAATTGTTACCTATGAATATTATTTTGAAACATATATTATCTGTTATGTAGCATCATTAAGGCAGAGACAAATCAAGAAAGTTTAAGGAAGGTTGGTATCATGCTAAAATATATGCCATAGGGTTATAGACCTGTATTTCCATATTCGTTACATGATCTCATTTCATTCTTACAAACAGTATCGTGTAAACTATTTATACACTTTTCTGCTATTTCAAACACGATTAAAACATCAGCAATATGTTTTGTCCGAGTAAGGTTTTGCCACAAACATGACATGTTATCGTGTTAAATTCAATGTATATGCTTTATCTTAAATGAGTTGTCAGTGTTAACATATGACAGAACCTTTGATAATTCCATTTCATATGCAACAAAAACATGTACGAACACTACATACGCACACAAGAAAATGCACATGTGTATGTTAAACGTACGGTCATAAGGAAAAATGAGTCCATAGAATTCATAGCATGGCAATAACAGTAACTGTCCTGGAAAATCATTCGGAAAATCTAATCCGGGGCTGATTAACCACAATTACTAAGAGCACATGTTACTGCTGAACCTGAATTACTAAGAGAACATGTTACTGCTGAACCGGAATTACTAAGATAACTTGTTATTGCTGATCCTGAATTACTAAGATAACATGTTACTGCTGAACCTGAATTACTAAGAGAACATGCTACTGCTGAACCTGAATTACTTAGAGAACATGTTACTGCTGAACCTGAATTACTAAGAGAACATGTTACTGCTGAACCGGAATTACTAAGATAACTTGTTATTGCTGATCCTGAATTACTAAGAGAACATGTTACTGCTGAACCTGAATTACTACGAGAACATGTAACCGCTGAACATGAATTACTAAGAGAACATTGGATTGCTTAAAGGGAATTGCAAAGAGAACATGGGACTGCTAAATCGGAATTAGTAAGATAACATGGGACTGCTAAAATGAATTACTAAGAGGAAATGGGACTGCTAAACCGGAATTACTATGAGAACATAGGAGTTCTTAACCGAATTACTAAGATATCATTTAACTGCTAAACCGCCATTCCTTAGAGAACAAAGGGCTGAAAACCGGAATTAATAAGAGAACATTGCGCTACTAAACCGGAATTACTAATAGAACATGGGACTGCTAAAACGGGATTAATAAGTGAACATTGGGCTGCTAAACTGGAATTAATTCGAGAACATGGGACAGCTAACCCGGAATTAATAATTAATTTACCTCAAGTCTCGCACGATATAACATGTAACTAAAATGTTCATTCAAGTGAGATTTGAAACATTAAGAACGTAGAATTATATTAGGAATTTAAAAACGTGCAGCAAATAAGTGTTATTATCTAACATAATTACAAAATCGTAATTTGTTTCTACGTTTAACATCGGTATTATACTATAACGCATGTGTAAAGGCGGTTTTGAAAAAAAAAAAATGTTTAATATCAAAGACCTCAAATTCCGATTTCATATTTCTTAACATAATTCTTGAGTAAATAATATTACAATTTCATTATTACTGTAGGAATTGAGGACACCTTTTCTTGCTTACAATTACCAAGGTGAACATTCCCTGAGATTCGTATATAAGGCATTCTAACCCAATTAACACCGTCGTCAGCTGCTTTATCGTATAACTTCTCATGGTTTCAGATATCCCTGTAACAATACAATGGATAGGGACTGTATAATGTAAATAAACGTCCTGCAACAACACAAAATGCTGTTTTTATACTTACACGAAGAGGTAAACACAAAATCAATATTACAAAACAAGTTACAATGTGACACCCCACCCGCCTTAACATTATCAGTTTCTTGTGTTTTAATTGTCAGTCTTGGTGTTTTATTACATTCGTCAAAAATATAAACACACCAAATGTCTATTATATCGGTTTTGTTGTTCAGTCTGAGAGCAACCGTCAGAGAATTATCATTCCATCATTTGTAGATACCAGCCAACAATGCATTCTTATTTCATATATACAGCAGCATCCATTTCGCTCTAACGATTTATAGCATGTATACCTTTTTACTAGATTTTAAGAAGGACCCCAAATGAAACCAAGATATTTTTGGCGTCACCTTTTGTATATGCTTTAGGCCCTCTCAACTGTTTGAAGATATAACAGTGAAACCATAGAAAAGTGTATATATATATATATATATATATATATATATATATATATATATATATACATATATATATATATATATATATATATATATATATATATATATATATATATATATATATATATACCAGCCGCAATAGCTCAGGTGGTAGAGCGTCGGCTTGCGGATCGGGAGGTCGTGGGTTCGAACCCCGGCCGGGTCATACCAAAGACTTTAAAGTTGGTAGTAGTGGCTTCCCTCCTAACGCTCGGGGCTACGGGGACAGCAATACGCCTGATTCGTCGGTGTCAGTATAATGGACCGGCCGGGTTCAGTCCTTGGGCACCTCATAAGTGCCCCTGTGCTATAATGATAGAAATGTCGCTGCGCAGTATCGTCAAAAATGCCGGGTAATCCCTAATCCCTATATATATATATATATATATATATATATATATATATATATATATATATATATATATATATATATATGAAGACACTTTGTACTAAGCTTCTGCCAAGAACTAATCCGCCGTTAAATATTGCCAATGGCTGACATTCTTGCTTCCAGATGGTGTAAGGAATTATGAAAAAATGTATATTGCTTGAAATCTATACACATTAAAAAAATAAAAACTATCAGCTCAGCAAAACGCTATTTACAACAACAATAAGGAATACCGGGGTCCCATCCACAGCAATCATGCAAATTCTTAGTCACAAAAAATACAATCTATTATTGATTGCAATCAGATTCCAGACAATGAGCAGAGCCTTTGTTCATGTCATCACCTCATCCATCACTTGTTACTCTAACTCAATCTAAAATACTGTTACCTCCACCCACTAGTTTGTAAGCACAACGAGAAAATAAAAAAAACCGAATGTTGTAAAAAAATGTCCTCGATAGAATGCTGTGTGAAGTCAGTGTTTTACGGAGCAAGATTAAATATCAAAATCATGCAATCAACTATGTTATCAATTAAATGTGATATTTTCTTAATAAAATAATTCGTTAAAAGGTATGAAGATTGTTTTGCTAACAGACATCCGCAGCTAAACGAGTTTTATTTTACTATGTATCTAAAATATTAGCAAGATAATAAACAAAACATAAACAGTTCCGCTACAGTTTGTTTTTTGTCATTTATTTGTGTTTCGATCGTATCTTTGCTTTTTTGGAAATCGTTATTTTTCTAATGCATTCGAAGGCATGATTTAACACGTTGAGAAGCATCAATACGTTTGTCTGTTTTTATTCATATGTAATTGTTTTTATCGGGAAAACTCTTTGCAATATGATTAACCTTTTATTAAATCGACATGTTTTCTTCCGGTTCAATCTGTAGAGTATGTGAGGGTTCAAAGTGGATGAGTTGGATAAACAAGAACTTTTCTATTTTTTTATCAGATACTATTTAAATGGTTTTCGGATTAAGTAACGAAAATCTCATTAGAACACTAACAATAACGACCAGATGTTAGACATGTATAAAGTAGATATATTTAAAAACATAGACATATATAATATAGATCTGTGTTACAAACAATTTAGGCCAAAATTAAATACAAAATCTGATGTGACATTTTAATATAGACTGCATACAAACTGGGGCTCATCAATATAATTCTAGACAAAAATCAACAAGCAAAGCAAACAAGTAGACACACATTCAATAAATTCAAGGTCAAATAATGTGTTTGTCAACGTCATTGAGGCGCGTTTAAGGTGTGCACATTTTACTTTAATTCTGTGCTACATTGTTTGTATGTTTTAATTAATAAATAGGGAATTTATTTCACTAAAAACAATTTTATATGTTTGGGGTTGTTATGTTTGACATTAGTGTGCAGATGTTTATTTAAAACATACTGAGCAAACATTTTATCCGTATATTATAAATCATGAGAGATATTTAAGCCCGTGCAATTTAGCTAAAGTAGTTAGATAACAGTTTATAGCTGTGTTTTTTTTTCAATAACGTTGAGTAACATCATGTTATGTCTCACTTTAGGTATGCCATATTACGCATAATTATTGCTACGTCTGCTATAATGAAAAATGTTAGATGTCTGATATATTACGGATATATATTGCTATATCAGTTATACTGGAAAAAATGAGATATATGCCATATTACGAATGGCTATTGCTACATCTGTTATAATTAAAACTATGAAATGTATGCCACATTACACATAGTTATTGCTACACCTTTAATAATGAAATCAAGTTATACATGTCGGCGAATAAATAAGGTATTCACAAAAAACAATCACTTTTTGGTTTTAGATTTGTCACCAAAATTTGACAACAACGACAACAACATAATGTTGACGTTGACAGCTTACAATTTGGCTTATAGATAATGAATCTGTTTCTTGCGAAAAAAAAATGTGTTTTAGTTTATTACATTTCATTTTTAAGGTCTGCCTACTTCAACAAATTCCAGATATACCCAAGTGAAAATTAACACATATTAATTTAGGATCCCAAGAAGAAGTCGTGACTAGCATGCCGATATTGATGCTTTATTTTAAAGAATGACAAGAATACACATCAGAAAAGAAATATACACGTGTAATAGTTTAAAAAATAATAATATAGTCTACATATATATATTTAGTAAAACATAATTGAAATGAAATATATTTTAACAAATACTAGAACATAAGCAAAATGATTTAAAAAAGAACGGTAAAACTTAAAAATGATAACAAAATGTCTACAGTTTATTACAAAAACTGGTGAGGAAAGTTGTTTTAATGAACGAATATTACAATCGCAGTTGCAGCAACTTTTATAACACTATCTTTTATTTTTGTTTAAGCTCCTTAAGGAATTGAAAAAAAACAACAACATTAAAATGTTCCATTCAAAAGTTTCAAGATAACAACTGTTTTTGATAAAATAATTCCCTTACTACATATCAAATAGCGATGATACACACATGTTCTGGCTTCAGTTTATAGGACACATCATTTTAGGGAATCATGTCGCCTCATACTAAATGTTGAGAATTTTAAGACGTATGCATATAAATAGTTAAAATAGTTTCTAAAACAGTCTTTAGTGACAGAATAAGTCACATTGTATAGTTTTCAGAACAAATGCTTTGGATGAAAGTGTCTCTTGAAACACACGTTACATATGAAAAGATAAGCATGTTAGTTTAAGATTAAATATATATTTTATATTTGAAATATAGACAATGCACGATGTCAAAACACTATGGGCACAATGTTAATAACCCATATTCGTGCCTTTGTATCATCCGATTTATTTGTAGAAAGTGTTTCAATGAAAATGCATTTAAGTTTGTGGTACCTTTTGTCTCATAAGTATGGTATGCAATGACTTAAATATTATTTAACTGGGTAAAATACAAGGCAGAAATTATGACGATAGGTGTAATTTAATTCGACCAAGTCTGGACATTAGAGCACAATGTCAGTCATCATTAATATGTCTGGTCTTTTCTATTAAACAGTTTATGTTGATTCTACAATTATATTGTGCTTTCTATTCATTCGTTTTGATGATATTGACTATTCGTATCTTTTTGCACTTTCATTTATTTATCTATCCGTCTACATCAGTCGCCAGCTTTGAAGCCTTTTCGTAATCATCCTTACAAAATGTATCGCCAGGTTCTTCATTTTTCACTATGCTCAAATCACCGTTAACATTTTCAATACGATCAATCATAAGGTCTGCGGTTGAATTTCTGGATGCATGTATTAATTCTTCTTTTTCATCTTGTTCTGTTTTATCTTCTGTTGTTTTTTCTTCTCTTTCCTGCAGAGGGTCTACTCTTTCTTCCTTTCCGTCTTCTATAATTCCTCTGTTAGTTTCTCCACGGTTTTCTTTACTGACCGTACAATCTTCTGTTACTTCATCGTCCAGACTGATAGTAACCACAGCATTAATTTCACCTTCCAAACGTCCATCTTCGACAGAATATTCACCATTTTCTGCATCGTCATTGATTATTTCCATCTCGTCGTCTTGTGGTGGTTTCTGTAAACTCTGTTTGCTTACATTTCTGGTGAACATAACAGTATATCGCTGCGACGAATTGAACATATTGCTTGCCCGCGATGTCACTGCATGGGCAAGGTCTCTCAGTCGACCCTGATGCAAACAGAGAAGTGATCTTTAGTAATAACCGTGGTATAAACGGGTGCATTTGTCAAAATTAGCAGGAAATGGGATTTAAAATATAATGTTAGACGCTAGAAATTTTCTGATAGACATAATATTTAAATGTTAATTTAATTATTATTATTATTATTATTAGTAGTAGTAGTAGTAGTAGTAGTAGTAGTAGTAGTAGTAGTAGTAGTAGTAGTAGTAGCAGTAGTAGTAGTAATAGTAGTAGTAGTAGTAGTAGTAGTAGTAGTAGTCGTAGTAGTAGTAGTTGTAGTAGTAGTAGTAGTAGTAGTAGTAGTAGTAGTAGTAGTAGTAGTAGTAGTAGTAGTAGTAGTAGTAGTAGTCGTAGTAGTAGTATCAATATTATCATCATCATATTTGTTTTAAATGTTAATTATTAAAATAAGACGTTATCCTACTCGTAACTCGTGTTGAAGGTCGATGAAGAC
The DNA here is from genome assembly GCA_007844125.1 of Sinonovacula constricta. Lineage (NCBI taxonomy): Eukaryota > Metazoa > Mollusca > Bivalvia > Cardiida > Solecurtidae > Sinonovacula > Sinonovacula constricta. Next base: position 38,090,946 of record CM017567.1, read on the forward strand.
TTGTGTGGGCGGCCGCCTTGGTTTGTTCTCGCCGACGGCTGTTTGCTGTCAAAAAGATCTTAAACTGTATTAAACTGGTATTAATTTCCTTTATAGCAGACAAAAGTATCAAGTCAAATTGCTGCTATATTACAGAGCCAAATCAGCATGTTCTTCCTTTAAGTTGGACCACAAACCAGAAAAGCGGAGGTTAAATAATGTCATAAGAATCTTCAATGGTGATCATAACCATAGGATGTAATGCTTCCGGTATAAATTAAATAAAAGAAATAATATAGAAGTTACTTAAATGTATGCAAGACGTATTGATATTTAAAGATTCTTGGTTGGATTCGATATGAGGATACCAAAGTATCAAATTTCTTGACAGTACTTTTTAAATAATCGCTATTCAACGTGAATATAGCGATTACGTTCAGAGAGGTCAAATGTATCCAGAATGCATAGATAGATGCCAAGGGCATTTGCTGTTAACAAACAATTAATCAAAAGCAAATTATATTTTATGATTATCTAACAAAGCCGACGAAAGAAGCATCAAGTAAACAATATATCCTTAACAGTTTAATATTTGATATTTTCTTAGTTTATCCTTTGTCAATATCATCCAGACACAATTTGTACAACTGTTTGTCATTCTATCAAATTTTGATGTGAACATGTTATATCAATATAAAAAATGTGAACTGTGGAGGTTTAAAGAATCCTTGTAAACAGCTGATTGCAGTCAACATACCAGTCAATAGCATAGAAGGTATGTATCCTGTAACTCATGGCACACATGTTTCCAAAAATACAAATGCCTACTCTTTTATATGTACGTAAATTCCATACGCAATATAATGTAATTACCAAAGGAATAGCGTGGCGCTTTTTAAACATCTGTTTCTCTTCTTCTGACACTATTGCTGGTGGGTCGTCCTCGATGATGGGTTGCGAGGCGTGGGTAACAGTTGTCACGTGATCGGTCTTTGCGTCATAAGTAACAGTAGACGGGGGTTCAATGCGCGTAATGGTAGTCTGGATTGTCGAATGGTCTGTGGTAGCACGACTTCTCTATATAAAACAGATGTTAGGACAAGTGTATTTGTTGTGTTTAAACTAATTTCATTTTAAGTTTAACCAAGCAAAAATTACTTGAATATCTACAAAATTCTATCCTATATTTTATTTGCAAACCAATGGCATTTCATTTGTTCCAAAGAACATATTTCCATTATTGAGCCAACTTTAAGGTGATGTTATTTCGATTATATGTGAAATTTCAAATTGAAAATAGAACTTAATAGAAATAGAATCTTTTGTTATTTAATTGTCATGATAAAGAAACAATGTTTTAGGGATGTTCTTACCGAAGGCTCTTCGGAAATACTGGAGAATTGTTTACTGGACTTTGCAATGGCTGCCCGTAGCTAGAGGAAATTTTGATAGATACACATAATAGTTGTTGAAATTATAAGAAAAAAATATCGAACTTGAAACACACGCACACAATTTCCCACAAACGAAACTAGAAACTCAATATCATTTCATCAACCAATCCACCAAACAAGTCTGACAACTTAATGCCCAGGCAAACAAACATTATCTGCACGCCTGCAAATACGTAATCATATGCGACAAGCGACTGCATCAATGTTAACTTCTTTTCAAAATACGACATGAACAATCGAACTATTCTAATGAAATTTATTGTTTAGCGTCTATTTGATTTTCTGGGATGATACTGACCTGCCTGTTCAAGACACAGTGGAATAGGAAAATGAACAGCCCCTGAAATAATAAAACAGCACATGAACCTGATACCTTTTTCAAGTACCTTTCGTATATTAACAAGACCGCATAACAACGTTTTAGCTACGTAAGTTTATTTGAAGTGATGCATTTTTATATTACTACTGACCATGAAACACTGTTATATAAATGTTATATTCATATAATAAAAACTGCAAAGAATAAAAATATAACTTAATTGTTAGTAGTGATGCTTTCATCGACTATCGATTGATTTTGTTTGTTTTACGAGAATCGAGTATTAGAATGTACGATCGATCAATCAAAACCTAAAACTAAGTGCCCACTTTGTTGCTTGTTGTATTGTGTTTCCTGTTCAGTCGATTAAACAGAATGTAATTACTCATGCTTAGACTACCAGATTGACACAATGATAAATGTAATTAACCTACACCAATATAAAACAAAAAACAACAACAAACAAACAACAAAAACAAAATCAAAAGTAAACAGATTGTATCAAACAAATTATAATTTATTGTCAAGAACATTGCATTTACCTTCACTTACTTTTAAATTCTGAACTACATATGTAATGATTAAATCTATATCACATATTTACTATTATTAAACGGTACAAATAGTGGCTGGTGTAAGTAAACGATCACAAATACATTGCATCGGAAATGTTGTAATGAAGGTAGTGATGATGTGTAAATGATATTATCACTGACAATAATGGTGTAACATACAAAACTGACAGTTGTAAATGATAGCGAAGATAATGTCAACAGTGGACAATTACCTGAAAGCTGTTGAAAAGGACAAATAGGTACTGTAGCGATATAGCGGACTCATGCACCGACAAGATCCCGAAAAGCCACGTGACTCCCATCACGGGCAGCATCACTAGGGTTTTGCTTGCTAAGGTCCTGTGGATGAAACAAGTACAACATACATAAATCAGTAGACGCAAAATCTAAAGAATTGACGTGTCACTATGGTTTTGGCAAGAAACATGTTGATCATTTTAAAACATTAGGCATGGTCAAGCTCTCTCTTTCTCTACAAGAATTGCAAATTTTCGAATCATTTGAAAACAGTTTATAACCGTGATATTTGTTGTACCTTCTAAGTATTATTACATAAGTTTTACAATACAAACATGCGTACATCTTATTTACGTATAAAAGGACATACGAGCCTGTTGCATTTACGATACTTAAGTTAGGCATAAAAGATGTGCTTCATTATTATTGCATGTCACACTGTGTAAAAGAAGTCAGGAGCAGAATTATAAACGTATAGTTTGCGTTAAAATGTTTGAAAAGCTGTTCATTGTGTTCTAGTTGTGCATTTATGCATTTAAATGAAATAGTTCTTTTTGAGGTGAATATTCTCCTAGTATATGCAATAATATCCAATGAGACAGTTTATGTGTGTATAAAGTACTAAAATTATCACTCGCTCTTTAGTGTCATATATGGAAACATACAACAGACCAAGCGTCATTGAGACAACCCTAATTTTAAATGGTACAAGCCAAAGGGATAAGGGATTCACAAGCAAGTAAAAGGTTGATGTATGAACAAATCTGTGATCAGTTATTGGACAACGGAGCCAACTCAACAATAACCCCCGCAGAACAGTCAGTTGGTAAACGAGACCGATGTTGACCATTGTTTGTATAACATGCAGACTATACAAATGTGTTTTTTTTCCACTCCTCCCTTTAGGAAACAGATATTCTGTACATTTATTTAATTTTTAGGACTTAATGGTTTCATAAATATTGTGACGATAAATTGAACTACACTATCGACAATTCAATTATTAATGAAAACTTAATTAGCACATTTATCAGAGTGTATATGTAGCGTCGGGTTTCTTTTACTTTGCAGTATTTGGACAAAGGTATTGTGTTGTAAACAATTACTTGGCTTTCTCCCGCTGGTTCATATCCTTGATCCATTTTGTGCCGTACATCTTCTTGATTATTAGGATGATGATTGACAGATTGAACTAGAAACACAGGAAACAATGAATTTGAAGTTATTGCTACATAACGATACTGAGACGAAAGTAATGTGAAAGGAAACATACAAAGGATTTTGTAATATTTCAAGCTTAAATCTGAAGTTACGATAAACATTGCGCAGCTTTGTTGTTTGGGTTAAATAAAAAATACCACGACTAAGGATACTTTCGACCAAAAGTATAATATAAAAACGCGCCCATGGAAACAATAGTTTATTCTTTGCATCCAACGTATTTGATAAAACTGTTTTCAATTTTAGCATCAAATGCTCTTCAACAAAACCATCTAATTAAAATCTAGTTAAAAGTAGAAATCTTTGGCAACATCATATGTTTCCTAAATAAAATAGTATTCAAGATGTGAAACAGCAAACTTATATTCAAGTGCATATGAGAGTAGGCTAAGACTGAAAGTAAGATATTATGTAATGTCTATTTAGGTTAACTTCACGATGACATATATTCACTTACTAGTGTAGTGTGTTCTATCTGACACTATGTCAGTGAAACACTTTGTTCTCACAACAATTCAGTCAGCTGCTTATCACAAACACAGTAACATCTTTTGGTTAGTTAGTCTGTATTTTTAAATAAATTCGACAGAGAGAGCATTGACAAGTAATGTCACACTGTTCACAGCCTTGTTTATTTTGGAATCTTCGAGATTGCCATTAAAAATGCTGATTGTTTTTGAGTTGCATAATTATCTTTTTGTTTTTGTCAATCTTTGAGTAACACCCATATACATTGGGAGCTTCGAAACGTATAATGAAGTTTTAATATTGTTCTTTTTTATTAATATTAATTATTATAAGTTATATAATTATTAAGTTATAACGCATCTCATAATTTGCTATTAAAATGTGACAGTTTTGTTGATATGATGTCATTTTACAGAATATTTACCAAGTATATATTTTACAATGAATGAAAGCTTGTTCCGCAGAAAACCGGTTGGGTTTCCATAACAATAAGTGCTGGTTCGAACCACTTATTTATTAGAACGAATTTCCTTTGTTCATCAATGCCATGTTTTAGATATGCAGTTACATACATAATTTGTGTTTGCACTTATATACTTAGAAATAACTGTTATTGGAATATGTTTTTTTACAAGGTGTATTCATCTTCGGTCGCAATATTAGAATTCATATAGGTATAAATTGGTAAACCATCTTTATAGTGACCACGTGTTTCGTTAGTACATCAAGCCTAGGAATATAAATGTAAGAACGTTTACAATAAGCAGATATTCAACCGCACAGAGAGTTTATATACAAATCCAATGTCTATACATACAACTATGACGAGCAGCGCGGGACCAACAAACATCCAAAATGCCACGGAGTCGACAGTTAGCCAGCAGCTGCAAAGTTAAACATGACAAGAAACTTAAAGCATCTGTTTAAAGAACCATGAACCCTTATTAGTACTATATGTAGGAGAGTAACTTTACGGAAACAAATACTTATCCAGTTATAAACACTACAATTCACATAGAAATCAGAACAATGCCTGACTTCTCTGAAAAGGCTAATGGATATGTTTCGTCTAAGGAGTTTATCGTGGTCATCGTTTTCTATATTAATGGCATTGTTTTGCTTCGTAAACCGCACATTTTTATGTATATACCGATGGCAAGTTCAAATTTGTATGTTACTGATGATGCTACTCATAGAGGAACGAATGACGTTGACGTTGCAATGAACGAAAAGAGTATCTATTTATATAATTGTCAGCTAGAAGTCAACATAGTGGTAACTGGATCGATGTTTGGCATGTGTATTTTTTTAAATTATTGGTGAGTAACATTGCATCGACACAGTTATGATTGAAATACACGTTTGTATTTAAGTTAAATACAAACGTGTATGTGGAATCCTCGCTGTAAAAAAGCAGTTTGTAAAAAGGAAACATTAACTTACTATTTGTCATTTCCATAACCGTGGAGTTCGGTAGCGGATGCAACAATCAGAACAAACAATGCAGGAATCGCTGAAACAGAAGGTTTGATATTGACGTGTTGGATTCCGCAAGTGTTGGTCTTTCCTCAATACAATTTTAGGTAAACTGGCGGAAACGCGACGCACAGATTATGAACTGCTTTATGAAATCTGCACATTAGACAAAACTGTTTATTCTGCATGCGTTCACCGTCCTGAAGCTGGGGTTTCTAATATGGCAAACGGTGTTCTGTTTTTGTTTGCATTTTGTTTGCATTACTTCATCGTTTTGTCAGTGCCCCCTTACATCTTCAGGCTACAGTAAGCTGCTTCTCGGTACAAATGTCCGTAAAGAATTATGTAAGGATGCATGTTAACATGTCTTTAAATTATCTTCTAGCAACAATATGGTACCCAATCTAGAATAAGTGTTGCATGTGTGTACACAATCTAAAATCTTTTACAAACTTTTTTGAAGTAGTAACAATTTTTAATACATACATTCGTATTTATAATTCTCCGTCACCACAGACAATGTCTTTAAACAGGCAAATGAACACGCACACTTTCAGAAAATAAATAACAGCTTATTTCAGATGCTAATTACCAAATGCCCCAATGAGCAGTTCCTTAAGGTGTGACTTCTTGTGGAAGGGCAGTAAAACCTGTAAAGCCATGTATATACCCTCCGAAAGAAGCAGGAAGAATACCAACAGGAAGGTGTAGTGCAGCAGTACAGCAACAGTCGTGCACACACCCTTCAAGCGAAATGAAAAGGAAAGTGATGAAATGCACTTTTAATATATCCACTCATTAACAAACGAAACCATACACTGCCATATTTTAAGGGCAGGTAGTTTATTAATAAAATAAGCTCTACATAAATATCTACTTGACAAGAACACGCTTAACTGCAAGTTTTCAACACATGAGGCAAGTATTGCACTTAAGAAATATTAGTGTTTTTTATAAAACATATCGTTTACATTTCGGATGGACATTTAAATTATATATCAGACCATATTACACATTAACAATATCGTATCTCCAAGTCATCAAGTAAAATTTGAGTCCTTGTAACGTAAATATATGCATGTTTTACATACCTTGACGCTCGTTCTAGTGACGCCGAAAACAAACAGCAGATAGGCCACTAGTAGACTTACACACAGTGTCATTGCAATCACATTTCTGTCCCCTTTCAGAAGCCTAGAGAGAAGACCCCAAAACCTTCTAAATCCCCTGTTCCTCGCTAGAACATTACATTAAATATCAAGAAGATAATTTGTATCGACTTTATAATAACAAGGGTAAATGCATTAAAGCGTGTTTGGGCGTCTCTTACCAGGATTTTAACTAAAGCATATGTGTCTTCAGCAATATGTGTACATTCATATACATGTCAATTAATTCTTTGGTAAATGAAATAATGATCAGTTTTCACAAGTTTAGCAGGTTAAACTATAATGCATATGCTTAGCAAAAGCTTATTAGTGCTGAAGTAAAAGGTTTAAGCACAATAGATGATGTTTTTAGATATAAAGGATTGTAGACAATTGCGTAAAATGTAATGCGCATCAGAATACTAACGGCCACACTTACGAATTGACATTTCCATTGACACAAACAACAGCATAGAAATACATATGCTAAAAAATGTGTGTATCCATCATATTCCGGAAATAAACACGAAGTAAGAATAAGTGTGGCTTTGAACTTGCTTACCTCCAATATGATACGTGGAGGATGATTGTGATTACAAGACAAACAATGGAGACGCCGCATCCAGTTAGAGAGATAGCGGTCAAGGCCGTCTGGTGCTCGGAAGGCTGGGAATAGAGGATACTATTTGATACTTATTATGTTTTCAATGATGAATTCATATATAGTTCAACCCGCATGACTACAGCGTAGCGCCAAGCTATTAAATGCATAAGACACAAACACATCCGCATCGTTTAACTATTTTCACAGTTTTTGCTTGGCACTTTTAGTCCATATGGAAACACACTTTAGAATTGTCTCGCATATCCTTTGTCATTAACATTTCTATACATATGATGCTGGAACCTAATTAATACGTACGTATATTAGTCGTAATATATGTCAAAAGTTATAGAGATTTCTTACAATGCAATTAGAGCAGCACTTTCTTCCTCTCATCAGAAATGCCTTGCGTAATAGTCAATGTAAGACACGATGTATAAGGTTATGTCAAATATCCATTCAAAACTCTGTATGTGCGATTGATGTCAATGAATACAAATCATTTTAAATATTTGCACTTTTTTGAAGATATTATTATTTACGATCAACACAGTTAGTATTTCTTTTCTTAATTAACATGCTCTTTAGACGGACTGAGAAGAATGAGATAATATTTTAGTATAACACACACACAAACAAAACAACAAAAAAAACAATGACTGGTAAATACAACTATTATTTTACTGTTTGGCACTTCAATATATAACTTCAATAAATTATCATATGATGATATAGACTACCTTTTTCAATCTTTGAATCAATACAATAGCATACTATTCCATATTATCTTACCAGACACTAAACTTAGTGATATACTAATTAATAGTGTAATAGTAATTTATTTAACGAGGCTAAACACGACAGTGCTTTAATAGTTCTCAAGTAAGTCCGCTAAAGTTAATGAGATGACATAAACATATACGTTGTTTCAGCTAGATTGTAAGCTTCTGCATAAGTTGAATTGTGTCTTTCAAAGTCAACGGAAGTACGTACGCACTTGTACATAACTCGCTTTCTTAAATAATACTGCATGGTTGTAATTATTACTTTCTTTAAAGACGTAATTGAATCTACCGGTTACTCTGTAATATCGCACCAGTATATGTACTTTGATCTGTTGCTGGCCATATGCCAAAGGGTGAAAGGCGAAAACCAGTTTTTAAATATAAAACCAGCTTGTGAAGACTATATTAAGATGTCCACATACAAATAATTATAACGTATTCATTATCTACTTATTATACTGTAATGTTTTAATTTATTAGTAATTTATTTGAATTCAAAATTTCTGGCTTTTTTGTATTTTTTCCATAACAATTGTAGAGACTGTTTTTTGAATGAATTCATCCACTATTAAACAAGAATATAAATTGGTTAAGGGCTTCGTTAAGAGCTCACGACCTTTATCCGGAGATTGGTCGCTACACATACAACATGAATTACTAATTCTAACAGTTTTAACGGTCTAGTAAAAATCGCCCAATTATTCAAATTTCTAAGAAAACAAAAAAGGCATAATTTCGAAGACATAAAACCCTTTACCGTTTCTATTGGACTCGTAAGGATTGCAAAGTTGGTGAGATGATTGCAAGAGCACTGGACGGTGGTGGAATTAGCCATTGTTCTTACACAGCCGCTAGTCGACCATCCGCCTTGGGTGCCGCTGGCAAAGAAAACTCGAAGTTACTAATATATTCATTTATTTATTTGTTTATTTATTTACTTATTTATTTATTTATCTTTTTATTTACAAGTCCATTGAATAGCGAGTTTCTTTTCTGCACAATCAAACCAAATCTTCGCATTGATACTTATACTTAAAAGAGATGCTTAATTTCAATTAGTACATGCTGTCTTCGCGTCAAAAGGGCTGCTGTGCAATGTATTTTGACACATGTTTTAATAAATATTAAAAGCAATCATAATTTGAATTAAAGAAGTAGTATATGTACCTAATTAACAAATGTAAAAGCAATCCCTAAAATCGAATATATATATTCTGTTTCATATACGGATTCTAAGGGAATGATAACTTATAGCACATTTTAAAAGTATCCAATAAAGACATAGTACTGTTAGTAGTATGCAATTAAATTAAATGCAACATAATAAATATAGGGAAAACTATTAACTTTTTTTTGCGCAACGAGACACAGCTAAGTTTAGCATATATTTAAGTCTTTCATATATTTTACATTCACTTGTAAACTGTAGATATACCTGCATTATGTAATATGTATTTGTTCATTTAACTATATTACTACTATGATAATTTCAAAATCAATATATAGGAAATGTTATTCGCGAATATTCGTGTTAATAGGGATAAGTGGTCGTTAAACAGTATAAGTATTGCAAGGTAACCATGTTCTTATGTTTTCAGAATTTATATAATTAATTGTTTACGAAGCCATGCAATATGTGTATGTACCCTGAACATTATATTATCAATAATCAAAATAATAAGTGTGTTTATCAATAGTTGTATTATCGACCTAGCTTTGCTGAAAGGTCAACTGCAAAGACGGTCATTTGTGCATATCTATCCAGGAATGAAACAGGGCATTACAATCTAATTATGTTTTGTCTCTATTCTTTAACAAATTTAGTCAATAAATAATTTCGAATGTAATCGTAGGTTCAGATGATTTCTTTTATTATTAATGATTTATCAAACATATCTTGAGGTAATTCATGCTTAGATAAAATGATATGCATTAAATGTCACATGTATTACAATATGGAATACATCAAATGTACAGAAATAATAATGCTTACTCTGTTGATAACTTCCAGAAGGCACAGTTTGGCTCGAACCCGGGCTTTTGCTGAAATGCAGTAATTGAAATCAATAATAAATAATATTTAAAAAAAAAACCTCAAAAACAAAATCGTAATTCAATTTTAATGCAACACGAAAGTCTTCATGAATAGTCAAAACACACACTGATATCGGATGATGGATACCGAGCCATTTCAGATATCCGTCAATCAGCTGTTCATAGCAGAACAGTAAAACAGTTATTTTTCAAAGTTATCATACACATTAAAAAAGATATCACCTTTGTTATTATTGTGTCTTTGAAAATAATATTTCTGAAACTGTTTTAATGGTCAATGAACAATAATGTCTCGTATTTCAATGTTAAACCAAGTCTGACATTGTTGAAATTAAATTCGACGAATCGCATCTTTAAAATAGACATTAGACTTGATTCCAAATATATAGGACTTTAAATCCTTAAACAGAAAAACTCCGCCCTTAAAACACGATGATAAATTAGACATCTTCAGTTGTCGTACTTTATCTATGCTGAAGGTCAGTTGGATGGGTGGTTTCAGCACTTTTGGTGGTTTTGGCAGAAGTTGTATGGATAACACCTGAGAGTTGATGGTACGAACTGTGGACTGAGATCTCTGTTGAAGGCTGTTGGTATAAAAGGTAGGTATAATACTATCATTTGCAAAGTGCAGAATGCCTTTGGGCAGGCTAAGTTTCCATGAGAGTTCTTCTGTGAATAACACGGACATTCAACAATGTTACAAAACAATATATACGTTAGTATCAATTAAAACGTATGTATTTTCCACAGCTTATCTTTGTTTACAACACCATAGCCATGTCTTCAAGGCCCATACTTCCAGATACATGATAGGTGTTATTTATTATTAATTGTCAACTCCACAATTTCTAAACTGTAATTTATAAACGAAAAATTATCCTTACTTTGTTTTCGGCAAAGCTTTTGAAATATCACGATAGACAACCACAACGACACTCGTGACTTTATCACTTTCTCCTGGAAATGGAGGAAATTTGATGTTAGTAGATCAGAGTGATAAAAAAACAGCAGCACACAGACAAACAAAAACAAAAGAAAAACAACAACAACACAAACAAACAGGACGCTTGAAATAAAAGTTTGTATAAGATTATATATTTTCCAATCAACGTATGAAATGTTTCATACCTGCGAGTGACTCACTCCTTAGAGTGAACGAAGAGGTCTGGTTAGTGTTAAAAGGATGTGATTCGCCCTCATCAGGATATTTCAGGTCAATGTCAGGGTATTCGCTCACTTTTGATACAGACACGACTGTTAACAAGGAAAACAACTTAAATGATTTAAACAAACAACTTTACTATTTTGAAGCTGCAAACGAAATTACTGAGTATAAAAACTAAATAACAAAGCGACTATGTTTATTATATACTAACATTGTGTGACTTGTTCTCATTATAACCAACATCGTCATGGTCATAATAATCACTTTCATCATTATAATCATCATCAACATATACTCATCATTATCGTATATATGGGAGAAGAACAGAGTTACGCCAACTAGTAGCAATCAGTGGTGAGATATCAGTAGTAACAGCAAAAGCGCAAACTGGCAATTCTATATAATAAAAAATATGGTATTACAATAAATAATTATAGTAATGCGTAGTGTATTAATAATTATAATAGAACACTCCTGACAGCTTATATTCCTGAATACTCACAAACTATCGTAAAGTGCACAATAATAATATATTGGACAATCTTCTTGACAGAATCAAAGAAAGAACCATTTATCGTGGAAACAAAGTAACCTCTACTGCTTTTTTTCGTTGGATATACTATAATGCTTATAGTATATTTCATCTCTTTGTTTTTTTAAATACATCACAAGGGAAAATTTACCTAAATTCTCTTTTTGGATAGTGAGTTTAGTTTCATTTGATGTCTCGATGTTCGTGGCAAGATTTAAACTAAAACGGTCGATTGTTTCGATGAAACGTTCAGCGCCTGTGTTTGTCTGTCAATGTATACATAGAAGATTACATAAACAGTTGTTGCCTGCAATGTTTCCTTTGATTTTTGCTCATATTTTCAAAACTCTCATTTTCAGGATGAACAAAATAAGTGTTTTTATTAGAAGGGTTAATTTACATTTCGAAGGTCAGCAATATTATTAATAAATATTTCATTCATGACAATAACTCTTTAAAATCACCAAAAAATACAGTACATAAAACATAGATGTACCGTTCGATAGCAAACTTTAGATACTTTTAAACATAATCTTTTAGAATCAATACCTTTTGTAAATTACAAAAGTTGTAAATGTTGTTTTAGGTGAGTCCTTTATTACACCAGGATACATGGACATAATGCCAAACCAAAATATATTGATGTGTATGCCTTCATGTAATTGTTTCCAGTAAAAAAATATAGTTTAAGATAAAGTTATATCAATCTTAAGCGATTTGATTAAGGTTATACTTGATTTTGTTCTGAAACAAATGTTTAATATACTCTAGAATTATTGAAACACTGCACTCACCAAGGAATCTACTGATTTTTTAAATATATAAATTGTTAACCTGTTCTATTTTGCTCTCCCATGCAGGTCCACTTGTTTCTGGGTCCGTCAGCATATCCGCAATGTCGAAAAACGTCTAGATCAAACAAAAATAACCAATTATTTTAGATGAATAATATATATATATATATATATATATATATATATATATATATATATATATATATATATATATATATATATATATATATATATATATATATATATATATATATATATATATATATATATACTGAAACAACTATACGATAACCGACAAGAACATCAATTATTTTTCCCAGAAAAGAAAGGTCCTTTGGTATACACACATAAAAACAAGGGTAATTTTTCAGTTGATCAAAATTCGTAATGTTTTAAAGAACATGATTCAAAACATAACACCATCTTCACCTGAGCATTCTGTTTAAGTTGCTCAACAGTAGTTGTCTCATTAGCTTCCTTCTCAGTGATTTGCATGAGAACAGTTTCGATACTGTCAATATCGCCTGAATGTATTTCAGAGGAACTGTTCCTTATCTCGTCAAGCGCTCCTTGGAGAGTCCCCAGGGCTTCTCCTGTGGTCATGTTGGTCGATTGCATCTTTTAAAAAAGTTAGCATACTGGAATTGTGTTTATATACTTTAAATTGGAGACAAGATCTAGTATACTCTAAGTTCAATTTCACATAGAAGATATAACATTTTGGCAACGCAACTTTGAGTTCGAATTTTAATTTCCTTTAAGTAAAATAAAGGCAATACTTTCAGAAAGACTATTTGACAAGTAATTTAATATATAACACCTGCTGAATATAACATAACGTGTTTAAAATATTAAACGTTAACGTAAAACATGTGTCAATTGTAATAATTTATCTATGTTTCTTGTTGACAGTTTTACTTTCTTTATAACATCAGTGTTCCAGAATTATAAAAAAGAAAAGAAGACTGTTTAAAAGTATTACAGGTATTAAGGTATTGGTGGACTGTTCATAGTTATGGTAGGCAAACGATGTAAATATTGTCAAACCACGCTATAACTAATTGCAAAATAATGTTCCTTAACATTGTCATTGACAATACAATATAAAAAGTAATAATATACCTGGTTATTTATAATATTGAAGACATCTTTGGTGCAATTATACAAGGCAGTAGAAAATGTTCCATCGGCTCGACATATGCGAATTATTTGACCTGAAAGGGTACTAAAGGAATTGAAAGCGGTCTTCATTGGAGTTCCATCCATACCAATGAGGACAGTGGGGATAGTAATCAAGCTATTTGTAGTTGTGATGATATCTTGACAGTAGCATTCCATACAGATGTGTATGGAAGGGGATTTCCGCCAATATTCTAATTACTATTTCTAACTTTCACTCGGATGTGTCACTTCAAATATCAATTTGTAAATTGCAACACCGCGCATGCTTAAAGACCGCTATCTAATTACATCCTAACGTTTATATATCACATGAAAATGTTCACATTTCAACATTACATTTGAACAATGTCACATTTCCCGCTTATACAATTTACAAGTTACAAATCGCGGGGCGAAAATCACGAGTACAGTTTACATTTCTAGAATCTAATTTACAAGTTACTAATCTAGAGGCGCAAATCTCTAATGTAAAATGTACACCGCATAGCAACAGTTCAACATTACGATGCAAGGGGGCGCTTTTAACACGGGAATGACCTTTTATAAATAGAATGTATCGCTTGAACTTGTCCGCATTCGTGTGCGCGTTCCAGTTGTGAGTTTCCGACAGAATCAAACACAAGTATTATTTATTTGTGCTATACAATGTTAGGAATATTATTCTGTTCTTAACTGCTGATCATGATATGACTACGTACATTTAGGCCTATGTTTGTGATTATAGAAGATTAAGTGATAATTAGGTGTTAGTGGCACATTAAGAAAAATGCGTGATACATGCATTTATAATCGTTCGTGGCATGTACTGTATACATGCAGGTATTAAAGTTGGTCCATATTTACACTTCTCTACCTTTCCTCAAACTGTATGAATCGGTTCAAATGTTGTTCGTATATTTGTATCTCTAAGGTCTAACAGCACCTACCCATCCCCTTCAATCTCTTTAGCACCACCCTCTTTCATTTAACTGCATATATCCTGATTTAACCGAAGTGATCCGAGCTGGCAAAATCCCTTCAACGGTACACAGTATTGAGTTCGAACCCAAGACTACCTCGGTGAGCAGGTGCTGTACCACCTGGCCTACCTGGGCAGAGAGATTCTAACCTTCCTTATTTTAGCCAGGTATCAACTGGACAGAACCACTAGTACCTAGCACGTTCCTGCTCCACAGGGTGTTATGATGAATTAATTCTGATGCCACAAAAATTCAATTTGACGCCAAATAACGTTGGCCGTTTTCTATTGTATCTCCCTTGAAGAATCATTTATGATACCGTTCTATTTTAACTCATGATATTCCGTTCTATTTTTAGCTTAATGACGTATTTATTTATGTGGTACCGCCACCAAGCGTCTGAATCATGCCAATTCTTAACTTGTACATTAGAGATTTGTGACTTGAGAATTGTAACTTTGAGATTTTTAACTTGTAAATTGTAAGCGAACATAACATTTGTGACTTTATAATTGTGACTTGAGATTTGTAATTTCCAAATTGTATACGAGAAATGTAAATTAGATACATGTAAAAACGAACGTGTTTGTGCAAACAAATAGCAAATTTAAGCATATGCAGTTATGCAATTTGCAAATTAGAAATTTAATTTAGGCGTATATCCCCTTCCATAGATGTGTGTGTGTGTGTGTGTGTGTGTGTTTGTTTGTGTGTGCGTGTGTTTCTGTGATGTTTATTATGTATTGGTGTGTTACAATGATTAGAAATACAGAAATACTCTAATAACAATAACCCGTCCTCACCATTGAGAGTAGTTGAGGCTTCAGCTGTGCTTAGCTAGCAAGGCCCTGTAATTAACCAGCCGGCTGACCAGATACATTGAGTTATATTTTACCAAATTATTTTTAAATTTGTGTAAAACTTAAAGATTCATTGTTCCAATTTCCCCCCAAAACCCGTATTTTGAATAGATTTTATTGTCATCGATGGTTGTAGATCATATGTCGTTTCCCGACCTGAACACCTTGTTCATTAGATTATAAGATTCCTGGTTCACACCACAGACCAATACCAGGAAGTAGGTTTCTGGGAAGTGTGGCTTAAGGTACATAATGTTGGATTGCAATTAAACGACCTCGTATAAATCTACAGACATGCAGTCATTAGATAATCTTTACATCACGTACCAGAAGACCCAGTTGGACACTGCTGATAAGCTATTGTAAGTACTCTAGTCTTGTTCCACCAACGGCCTAGCCGATCCGTGCCTGCTTGGCAGAATGACACGGCTGGAAAAGTACGAAAGATGCTAGTAGGTAGGTACATAGTTTACTATAGCTAAAGGTCTACAAACAACACAACATTTATGAGCAAGATGAAACGACCGGCACTATGAACCTCTATGAAACAGAAATAAAGGTACTAATTTTTCTTCGATGGAATTTATCATCCAAATCCGTAGGGCATATAACAGACAAAAAATCAAGAGATTTCCAGAAAAAAAAAGCAAAGGAAATCCATGTTAAACATTAGGATAAATTCAGGATAAGTCCAGTTCTTAGTCAGAATGTTTTGATGTCATGATTCATCTGGGACATTGCTGAATCTTGAATTTGGTTGTAATAAAAGCATCAATGTATATGCTTAATTGTATTGTGCTGGCCTCATACTTAAAGCCCTTCATAATATTGGCTGTAGTGCTGCACATTTTACTGAGGATTCACCTAATGAAGGTGGAAGAAATAAAAATGCATCATATATATATAAAAAAATACCCAGCCATTAAAACAGAACGGTTGTTTTAACTTATTTTATTATAAATTTTTTCGCAATGTGTCATCGTGCATTGATTGTGTTACTTATATATTTTACTATTTTTTCAAGGCCATTACGTATACCAGAACCGGTAAAATAATTAGCAAATTATTAATGTGTGAATAAACATAATTGCTATTAAAATGTGCCAGCAGTGATCGGCTTTACCTCCATGTTTTCTGTGGTGACTGACATGAACGACCATGACCTATTTTTTAGAGTTCAGGATAAGTGGGCTGGGTATGATTGCAATGCGCCATATATCATATTATTGTAAACATTGTCATGAAGTAGGCATTAAAAAGAAACTCAATAAGGCGATACTATCAGGTAGAGAAGTATAGGCTTTTATGGCCGAATATAATTGAAAACTACCGAAAGAACCAGTACCGTCTGTGGTGCATTCGTCAGCACTTTTGTTATAGCTGGTTCCCACAGGACATCCACACGTGCCTTGCTCCATGCCAGTTCGTATACATTCGGAAAGAAACGTTATACACTGCTTCCCGATTTGGCACGTTTCACCATATACTGACTCTAATAATGGAATTGCATTTCAGGTATAAACATTTTAGATATAAGGTTCAATGTCATATGAAGAAAATACAAAAGCAATTGACCGATGTTTGACATGAAAAAGTCCTTATTATTATTGTATTAATTGCACACTAGCAGTAAGGTTAGGTATCAAATAAAAAAAATGATTGAATATTTCCGTTTTGTAAATTATTAACAATAGAAAAATAGCAGTTTCTCTCCTAGATTAAAGGAACAGACTATTTGCGATAAATTTAGATAAGTAAAATTACGAACTGTCTAAGCATTTAGCTTCTCCCTCAGGTGACAATATTCTGTCTTCCAAACACAGACAACGGAAGCTACCAGTCGATGCATCAAAGCGACAGGAAACATTCTCGGTAACACATTGAGAGACTGCAGTCACATCTGCCAGGCATGCATAACCCGCACGAACTGTTGAAATAAGATGACAATTTTATTCACATAAATATGTAAAATGTCATTAGGTTAGTTTTTTTATTATCCTCAATATAAAGACGCCTCGTTGTTTTGACGTCTCGTTTTATCAACACTTTAATAATCGGTATATATCTCGCAGGAAATAGTAAGTCATATCGCTAAAGAATTCGATTGTCAATGCGAAGTTTCCGTAAAAAATCACTGTCCATTAGCTTATGATAATTTATCTTGTCATATAAAGCTAAGATTACATCCAAGTGTCTTGCAAAGACGCTGTACTCTTAAATCTAAAACTTATAGACATGAGAATAAGACATTTTAAATGGAAATATAACTGTCTCATATTTCTTGAACGTCCAGGAATGGAATAAATAAAATGTAGTTAAATATTTATTTTACTAGCTAAAAAAAAATACAAATTGTTTGGTGCGCCCCCGGCTCACTGTACTTGATGTTTATAACGTTAAGCTGTCTGATTTGAATTTAACAACTTTTAATTGCAGTTACCTAAGATGACCATAGAAAAAGGAGTTTATGCTCGCATTATATCGCATATGAATTCAGTGTTATGTGATCTTGAGATATTTACATTGTTCTATGCAAAAAGGTCTACTGCCATTCCACAACGCGTCCGCTTCGCAATACCTGACGCTATTGCCGCTGCGAAGGAAATAGCCGTCGTTGCACGTATACGTCACAGACTCCCCATATGTGGTCCCGGTGAAGGTAAAATTAGCGAATTTAACATCAACAGGCATTTGACAATCTAGATATACAAAAATGATATTGTTATTGTCTTACTCACGTTTCGTTCATAAATAGAAATAGCAGAAATAACTAGATCCCGCTTTCCTATATCAACACAATAACATGCTTCGTTAATGACAAAAATGTACTGTGAATGGGTAAGTATGTTTGCACATTATACATTGTTAAACTGTGCAGACATTTAATTTGGAAACTTACTGACTACAGGGTAGAGCCATATCACATGGTAACTAAATGTCGGTTATGATGGCGATTATAAGCAAAATCGCTTTATCAACATCATCAGATTGAAACTGACTTGTGATATATTTAAACATATACAAGAAATAGAAAATAATAACAAGTATAATACAATTGATGTGTGATCTCGGATTAATTCAATGTTGTTTTTTTCTACGTAACACTTGTTAATCTGTTTGCACACAGAGAGGTTATGAGTACGCATTTAGACATAGATGAAAAGAAGAAAGAGGTTTACAATACATTGAAATAAAACAACAGATTAGTGATATGATTACTTAGATTACATTATTATGATTCATTCCGACCTGTAATTATACAAGACGGTTCCTCTCCGCTCCAGGATCCATCCTCAGTACATTGCCTTGTGATGAGACTTTCATTGTTTATGTGAAAGCCTGTGTTACACCTGTATCTAGCCGTCTCGCCGTACGTGGTTCCCCTGAACGTCACGGAACCGTTTTGCACGTTGTTCAGCGCACTGCAATCTTGTGATAACAATATCACAAACATGTTGTTGAGTTCGTCTATTGTACAAAGTCCGTCATTTATGCATTGTTGTGCGTCAAGATATTCCTTTAAGCATTCGTGTTGGTTACAACGTGTACTGTAAGCATCTCTTGAAGCTGCATTTGCCTTTAAATAAGTGTTTGTGTAGCAAGACACTAGGCCTAAAATCCCATTCCTCGTTTACTTTGATATATGTACTTTTGTATAATTCGTATGTATTTTTCACAAACATCAGACACATTCGGAAAAATAAATATATAGTTCAATGAAAGTAACATTATTGTTTTCACACAAATACATGCTGATTTTAATGTGTGATTTATAAACATGATAAGGTTAGGTGCATTAAATTCCAGAAAATATAAATGAACAAAATTAACTTACATATTATAGTATGCCAGCATTTGTATGACTGTAGTTATAACTGTTTTGAAATAACCTCAAGCTGTTTACATTTTATTTATTTATTTATTTTATTTTTGAGTAAGTTATTAAATTCTTATTTCTTATGAAAGTCACAACTTGTAAAATAGCAAGTATCAAACAATGTGCAGACTGACATAATAGATTGTGTAGCTATCACAAAAATAAGTAGAAGAAGGTTACATCCAAACTTACTTGGACTTGTTGGTAAATTGTTTGAAAACTTTGAATGAAATATAAAAATGCGTATTACCGACGATTGTGCAAAATAGTTGCTCTCCTTGCCAAGTCCCGGCATCACCACAGCTGATAGTGCCGTTGCCTGATATCCGATGACCGCGGTCACACTTGAGTGTTGCCTGGCCTCCATAAAATGTACTGCTTACTTCCCATGCACCTTGGGCAACTATCGGCGGCTCTTGACAGTCTGTATCATGTCAAAATTAGCAAGTTTTCAAAATCCCGGATAGATTTCCCGACTCAGAGATAAGTAGAACGGACATGATCGGTGAGGTAATATCGAGATCTAAACAACTTGACAAAAAGAGGCTTAACAATTTTCTCAATATAGAGCACAAAGTAATACATTCCCAGACTAAAGATCGGGTTGTAGCGAGGTATTATAGTTACAATAGCATGACGCCTTTTAAAATAAAACGACAGCTTGTTAGTGTGTCTGATAATGATTTGGTTACATTAATGGAAAATATATTATTGCAAAGAACAAACAGTGTAATGTCGGTAGTATTGAATGCTTTCCATGATTGCCTGTCGAGGAAAAATGTGGAAACATAAATTAACCTTGGTAAATTGATCTTCAAGAGTGTTATGTTAAAACGGGGAGCGCTGATAGCTAGTTGTACAAACCACGTAAATGAGAGCGTAATTACATAGGGTATGTGATTCTACAAATAAATACTTATGTGTCGGTCAATATATAGTTTTCAGAATCAGGCTAAAGTGATATTAGCCTATCACAATACACAGGTTCTAAAAATTATACAAAGGCCCCAGCACAAGTCTTTTTTGTAGAACATTAATCTCAACCTTTGATGATACAATACGGTATCTCCCCACTCCAAGTTCCATCCTCGGTACATTTTCTCACGATGAGACTTTCATTGCTGATGTCATACCCTCTGTCGCACATGTATGTTGCCGTCTCGCCGTATGTGGTGCCATTATACATCACGGAACCA